>CABHPH010143237.1:25143-38589 GCA_902168325.1 Peromyscus nudipes
GTAAAGAAAATTTTGCCTTCTTGGGGATTTCAAATTGCTCCTGAAAAGATACAAAGAGGAGATTCTATTAATTATTTGGGTTATTAAATAGGTCTACAAAAATTAGACCCCGAAAGGTGCAAATTAGGAGAGATTGATTACGGACTCTTAATGACTTTCAAAGATTATTTGGAGACATTTCGTGTTTCCGAACTGTTGTTGGGGTAAAAAATCATGAACTGAGTAATTGGTTTAAAACCTTAGAAGGTGACAAGGACTTAAATAGTCCAAGAGAAATATCACCTGAAGCTGAGAGAGAACCGGTCTTAGCGGAAAAGAAAGTACAGGAAGGACAAGTGGACTGAGTGGATCCAAAGCTTGATTGCATTTTGCTTATTTTACCCACTAGGCATTCTCCTACAGGAATTTTCATGCAGAGGGAAGATATTATATTGCCAAGACAAGGTAGGAAGGCTTTTTAGAAAATTCTGCTTCACAGATGAGTCTGTCAGCTATGCTAAGCCTGTAGGCTGAAGATGATGTCCCAACACTGCGGAGAAACCTTGGGTGACTGTCCAGGCAGCTGGCTGTTTCTGTCATAACTCACATTTTTTGGAAGTCACTTGTTTGCACTTCCTGTTTTACTAGATAATGTTATTTCCTTCTTGGGTCTCTGAGGGAATTGAAGATTAGATAGTTACAGTTTTCCATGTTAAGAAATTCAGAAAAGAAACTCACTAGAGAGGTGTAAAGTATATAAGTTTGAAAGACATCAAAAGATAGTTTTGGTAATGCAAATTAGGATAGAAGGTAAATTAGATACAGTCCTTTAGATTCACAAAAATAGGATAGATAATGGAATGTTTTCTCTGAATTTGTCAAATGCAAATGGGCTAGACATTGTTGATGTATTTATTGCTTGTATATATTGTATATAGTTATTGTACTTATTGTTTATAGTTTTTCTTATGTTAGTTATAACTTTTTTATTTTTTGTTTTAGACAAAAAAGGGGAACGTGGTGATGTATTGTGTCCCCAATATATTGTGCACCCTAATAAAGTTTATCTGAGGATCAGAGGAAAAGGCAGTCACTGTAGTAAACATAGAGGTCAGGCAGTGGTAGCACACGCCTTTAATCCTATCACTCGGGAGGCAGAGATCTGTCTGACTCTGTGAGTTCAATGCCACCCTGGGAATAGAGCCAGGCATGGTGGTACATACCTTTAATCCCAGCACTAACCATAAAGGTCTGGAGTCTGTACAGACAGACAAGAAGTGACAGAGCTGGGCAGAAAGAGGAAGTGATGTAGCTGGGTAGAGAGAGGAAACAAGATGGCAGAAAAGGAAGACATACAGGTGTGGGTATACAGGAAGTAGGTCTATTTGGAGACTGAGGTTTTGGTGAGGTTGTCTGTGGCTTGTCCTATTTCTCTTATCTCTCAGTTTTTCACCCCAATATCTGGCTCTGGGTTTTTTATTAATAAGACCATTTAGCAATTCATCCTATACACACACTCTCTCTCTTTTAAACTAATTCCCCCCCCTTTAAGAATTCCCATTTGTCTCACCAAATCTGCTGACAATGATGGTGAAGATGATGATAAAGTGTGATGCTGACTGCTGCTGCGTAGAATAGTAGAAGCTCGACCAGATGTCAAGGCAGCTACCTAGTGTGGCAGCAGCCTGAGGAGGGATCCAGGAAAAGTCCTCAGCCCACTGGGAGAGGGAGCTGTCTGTCTGAAAAATGCACACAGGTGATCATGGGGAAGAAGCACATGTGGCAGGAGCTGCCTGAAGACAGAGCTGGCTGGTGGTGAGGGGCTAACTCTGGTGGCATTTAGAGCCCAAGCACCTGTTGGGTTTTCTGAAGAGAGGCTACAACAGAAAAATCCCAGACTTGCTTAGAGGGCTTGGGGGGAAAAAAGGAAAATCTAGCTGGCTGAGTGGTAAGTGACTCCAGTAGGAGCCTCCAAGTACCACTCCACTACGTGTTGGTGGCTACAATGCCACAGGCAAGTGGCTTTTTCATGAATTCATGACCCAAAAGTTGGACACCAGATGAAGCATGATCCTAATTAGTCTTATCATTAAAAACCAAGAGTCAGATATCAGGGAAGCTGAAAGATCAGAGAAGTAGAGGAACAGCCACCAGAGACTCCTTACCTCTCCAAATCCTCAGACCCAAAGAGCGGAGATCCTGTCTCTGCCCTGCGTTATCATTTCCTGTCTTCTGTCTGTACAGAGCTCCAGACCTCTATGATTAACTAGTGGCTAGCTCCACCCTCTGATCTCCAGGCAAGCTTTATTTGTCAGAACACAAACAAAATATCACACAACAGTGTATCCTACGGATCTTCTCCTCCTAACATCTCTCCCCCAACTCATTGTTTTATCCCAGCCTTCAACTCCAGCAAGCACTCCCTGGGAACCCACAGGTCACTCTGACCAGGGAAGCAGGATTTTACCTCTCCTGCTCCTCCAAATCAAGTCCTCCTTTCTCATTCTCAGCTTTGCAGCAGACCACCCACTGAGGCCCCCTTTTTCCTATTTCTAGTGCACCACAAAGATCTTTACTAACCTCCCTCCCCCTATTCATTGCCTTATCTCCCTCACCCCATCTCCAGGCACTTCCTGCAAACACACAGGCCACCCCATCCAGGGAAGCAGGTAGGCTAACTGCAGATCTTCACCTCTGCCTCCATTCTTCCAAATACAAGCCCCCATCCTCATCCTCAGCACTGCAGTAAAACACCTGCAGTGGTCTCCCCCACATCATCTCTGGTGAATCCCACAGGTCTTCCCCTCCTAACTTCCCTTCCTTCAATGGCTGCTTTGTCCCACCACCCAACTCTGTCAGGCAGCCCCTGGGAACCCACAGGCCACTCTGACTGGGAAAGCACATACATTGACTGCAGAGCTTCACCTCTTCCTCCATTCTTCCTAGTCCAGTACCCCAGTCTCCTTTGCTCTGTGGCAGACCTTCTGCTGTGGCCTCTCCACACTCACTGCCCTCATTTCCAGGGGACTAACTAAGCAGATCCTGGTGGAACATTCTGTTTTCTTCCCTCTTGTAAAGCCCCTTCACTGACCCCAGCCCATCTCCATTCCTAAGTCTCAGGCCCCAATATCCAGAAACACATTTACCTGGAATCCCTAGTGTCCACACCTATCAGGACACCAGGAGATTTTCCTACAGGCAACACACTCTCCTAAGAACAAGAGAGGAAGTAGAAACCAAGGAATAAAACAGCCACTCAACAAAGACAAGACCAGACAGACATCAGCACCTAGAATTACGATTGTCCCAATCCCAGAAGCCTAGATGCCAGTGTAAAAACACTACCAATAATAGCCAGGATGATTTATCTCCACCAGAGCCCAGAAACCCTACTACAGCAGGCCCTGGTATTACATCATAGCTAAGGCACAAGAAAAAGGCTTTAAAACACTCTGTATGAATATGATAGAGGTCCTTAAAGAGGAAATGAATAAATCCCTTAAAGAAATCCAAGAAAACATGGACAAACGGTGGAAGGAAATGAATAAAACAGATCAAAACTGAAAAGTGGGAATAGAATCAATAAAGAAAACCTGAACTGAGGGAAATCTGGAAAAGAAAAATTTAGGAACTCAAACAAGAAAAACAGAGGAAAGCTTCACCAACAGAATACAAGAGATGGAAGAAAGGATTGTAGGCATTGAAGACATGATATAAGAAATAGATACATTGGTCAAAGAACATGTTAAATCCAAAAATCTCCTGGCACAAATCATCTAGGAAATATGGGACACCATGAAAAGATAAAATAATAGACTAATAGGAATAGAGGAATGAAAAGAGATACAGGTCAAAGGCCCAGAAAATATTTTCAACAAAATCATAGAAGAAAATTTCCCCAACCTAAAGAAGAAGATGCCAAAGTACAAGAAGCATACAGAACACCAAACAGATTGGATTAGAAAATAACTTCTCCATGGCATATAATAATCAAAACACTGACAGCCTGAATATGACAACGAGACTCACATGCAGGCCTGGGGTGATCTGCCCAGGGCTCCAAGGAGAAAACACAGGGCCTGGTCTATGCTCCATCCAGCTGTAACTTATTCACTTTCTTAAAGGGACAATACAAGGGCCAAGGAGGTGGTAGAGTAATGAAGCTCCTGGCCATCAGTTGACCCCATGAACCTGAGAGGCAGAAGTATGTAGGACTCTGGGACATGGATGTACTTCAGATCCTCCTTAAAATTTAACATATAGTCGGGCAGTGGTGGTGGTGCACACCTTTAATCTCAGCACTTGGGAGGCAGAGGCAGGCGGATCTTTGTGAGTTCAAGGCCAGCCTGGTGTACAGAGCGAGATCCAGGAAAGGCGCAAAGCTACACAGAGAAACCCTGTCTCGAAAAACAAAAAAACAAAAAACAACAAAAAAGTAACATATAAATGCTTAAAATGGTCTATAAGACAGTTTGCTTGTATGTTAAACTACATGTAAGATATAGTGTGCATTCTATAACATGAGTAAGCAGAGAGGCCATCAGTGACTAGCCTTGAACTGAACCCTCCCCTCAGCCTTTCCACTTACAGACATCTACTCAATAAAAGTTGAGTAGATGGTGGTAGATGATGGCAGAGCAACAGGACCCTAGAGTTCCTCTAGTAGCAATGCCAGCTCTGGGAAAGTCTGAACATATTTGTGGGTTTGACAGAAATTTGAATTCTGTGCAATCAGTAAGGTTCCCAGATCTGCGAGATGTGTAGACTTGAGTTACAGAGGGAGCGACATCCTCTCACTCCCACTCCTTAGAGAAGGAGACACATGATGTCGATGTTTGCGGCTGAAACAAAGCCTTCAGTGATGCACCGATCCAAGACTTCTCAATGGCTTTATGCAGCAACCCCTCCCACAGAATATTCCACAGTGTATAGTGATCTCTGATAATTAAATACAGTATTACTTCGGAAAAAAGAAAAAAGAAAACATGGGCCCACCCGGCCCCTTGAAGTGCCAAGCAAACAGTCACTATTATGGTGAACAAATGTATGGTGTGGTATGGGGAGAGAGAGAGAGAGAGAGAGAGAGAGAGAGAGAGAGAGAGAGAGAGAGAGAGAAAATGGTTCCTGTCCTGTGGACAGAAGAATATCTAAAGAGGTGAAGGTGGTGAGGAGCTAGCTGATGTGGGTGGTTTGATTGACACCCAGGGCCATGGTGATATCTGGACCTGGGCTGCTGCTTGGGCCCAAGTCTGGGCCCTGATGCAGCTGTGATTTGTGTTAATGTCTGTGTCTTCTGATACCACTGAAGGCTGAGAGGATAGGGCTGTGCAGAGTTGGCCCTATGTCCTCACTGGCTGCAACACTGGGGAGAACCGGTTCTGGCACTCACCAGCCGAAGAACTCAGGAGAGAGGGTCCTGCACCCCACCTGGGCAGCACAATAGAGCTGACCCTGTTTTCAGGACATGGACCCTGAGGGCATGAGAGGGGCACGGCTGGTACTGGCTCCTTCATCTGTGGTGTAGTAGTGGGGGTGAGGAAAAGAGGCCCCCTTACCCCTATAGCCTCCAGCTGGTGAGGGAGCTGACCCTGTTGATGGGGGCAGGGATGAGCCAGCCAAGAAAGTGAGCTTGAGAGATCTGGCTCTGTCCCTCATCTGTTTTATGGTGGCATGGGCAGGGGAAGATGCCCCCACCCTCTACACCTGAGGTGGGTAGGAGAGGAGGTCTGAGGTCATAAGAGTGGAAAAGCTGTCCCTGCCCCTCACCAGCTACAGCACTTGGGAGAGCAGACCCTGCACCTCACCGGGCAGCACAATAGAGATGTCCCTTTTGGCAGAAGTGTGGGTGAGCCAGCCCTGAAGTTGTGAGCATGGGAGAGCCGTCCCCACTACTCATCTGTCATGCAGAAGTATGAGTAGGGGAGAGATGCCCTTAATTACCCATCATAGCCTGTGACAGATGAGGGAGTTGACCCTCCCCTTTACCAGCTGCAGTACTCAGGAAAGCAGGCCCTGTTCCTCTCCTGGGAAGCACAGTAGAGCTGACCTGGTTGGCAGGGTATGGGTTAGCTGGCCCTGAGGGTGTGAGAGTGTGATAGTTGGCAACAACCCCCTTATCTGCCATGTGGTAGTGAGGGTGATGGAAAGATGCCTCCCCTTGTCCCTACCACCTGTGGTGGGCAAGGGAGCTGACCCTCCCCCTTACCAGTTGCAGCGCTCTGGAAAGTGGACCCTGTGCTTCTCCTGGGCAGCACAGTGGAGCTGACTCTAGATATGAGGGTGTGAACTGACTGGCCCCATCCCTCATCTGGCATATCATGGTGTGGGTAGGGGAGAAATGCCCTCCCCTACTTCTTGTGGCAGGTGGGAGAGCTCTGTCCCTGAGGTCATAAGAGTGGGAGAGCTGTTCCTGCCCCTAACCAGCTGCAGCACTTGGGTAGTGGCCTCTACACCTCATCTGGGCAGCACATTAGAGCTGGCCCTGATAATGTAGGTGTGAAAGAGCTGACCCTGAGGGTGTGAAAACAGGAGAACTGGCCCCATTCCTTGTTCATGACACAAAGGGGAGAACTAGGCAAGGCAATGCTGCAGAGCTCACCCTGGTGGTGAGAACAGGAGAGATCCTGTGGGATGACCAATCTGCAACTATGCAGGCCCAGAACCAGGGTTATGGGTTGGCCCACTTCTACATCCACCCTATCTGTGATCTGCTGGAGCATGTGCAGGATCTCCACAGCACAGGGAAACAACAGAATGGACAAGAGGAGTCTCAGTGAGGGCCCAGCATTGATAGTGTAGCAGAAACCAGAAGACTTGAATCAGACCAATGACTCTTTGCTATGAACACTTGCAAGTAGAGAGGTATGGATAAAAGGGTTTGCTATATGACTCACTGTGTCACATTACAGCTTCCATGATTAGATTGATTTTTCTTTTTTCTTTTTTTCTCTTAAACTTTATTTTATGTTTTTGGGGAGGTTGGACAAAGGGATGGGAAATTAATGGGATCCAAATGCATGATGTGAAAGACACAAAGAATAAATTAAAAAAAGAAAGAAAACAGGCTGAGCAAGCCATGGGAAGCAAGCCAGTAAGCAGCACCCCTCCATGGCCTCTTTATCAGCTCCTGCCTCCAGGATCCTGCCCTGTTTGAATTCCTGTCCTGACTTCCTTCAATAATGAATAGCAACATGGAAGTGTAAGCTAAACAAAGCCCTTTCTTCCACCCAAATAATAATAAAAACACTAAACATATAGAACAAAGAAAGAATATTAAAAGCTACAAGGGGAAAAAAAGACAAGCAACATATAAAGGCAGACCTATTAAAATTACTCTTACTTATCAATGGAGACTATAAAAGCCAGAAGGGTCTGGACAGATGTGTAGCAGACTCTGAGAGATCACAGATGTCATCCAACAATACTATTCCCAAGAAATTTTCAATCAAATAGATAGAGAAAATAAGATATTACATGATAAAACCAAATTTAAACAACATCTACCTAGAAATCCAGCTCTATAAGAAGTTGCTAGAAGGTAAACTCCAACCTAATGAGGTTAACCACATCCAAGAAAACAGAAGGAATAAATAATCCCAGGCCAGAAAAGTCAAAAGAAGGCACACACACATACACATACACACTCATTACTACCACCACCACCACCATCACCACCACCACCACCAACAACAACAACAGCAACAATAAAATAACAGGAATCAACAATCATTGGTCATTGATATCTCTCAATATTAATGGTCTCAATTCCCAATATAAAGACACAGCCTAACAAAATGGGTGTAAGGTGTAAAAACAGGATCCTTCCCTCTACTGCATCCAAGAAACACACCTTAACATCAAGGATAGACACCAGCTTAAGGGTAAAGGTTTGAAAAAGCTATTCCAAGCAAATGGACCAATGAAGAAAGCTGGTGTGGCTACTTTATCATCTGACAAAATGGACTTCAAACCAAAACTAATCAGAAGAGATGCTGAAGGACACTACATACTCATCAAAGGAAAATTCCACCAAGAGGACATTGCAATTCTTAACATCTATGCACCAAACACAGGAGCACCCAAGTTACACTACTACAGCTTAAATCACATCTTGACCCTCACACACTGATAGTAAGAGACTTCAATAGCCCATTCTTGCCAATAGACAGGTTATCCAGACAAAAACTAAACAGAGAAATGCTAGAGCTAACAGACAAACCAAATGGGCCAGGCAGGTATTTACAGAACATTTCACCCAAACACAAAAGAATATACCTTCTTTTGAGTACTTAATGGAACTTTCTCCAAAATTGACCATATACTTCAACACAAAGCAAGTCTCAACAGACACAAGAAGATCAAAATAACTCTCTGCATCCTATCACCCCACTATGGATTAAAGCTGGATGTTAACAGCAACAACAAAAACAGCAGAAAGCTTACAAACTCATGGAACCTGAATAATACTCTACTGAATGAAAAAAAGAGTCAAGACAAAACTAAGAAAAAAATTAAAAACTTTCTAGAATTGAATGAAAATTAATACACAATATTACTCAAACTTATGGGACAAAATGGACACAGTTCTGAGGCAAATTTATGATATTAAGTGCCTACATAAAAAGTTGAAGACATCCCATACTAGCAACTTAACAGCACACCTGAAAGCTCTGGAAGCAAAAGAAGAAATCACACCCAAAATGAGGAGATGGCAAGAAATAACCAAACTCAGGGCCAAAAATCAAAAAAATAGAAACAAACAAACAAATTCAATAAAAATAATTGATGAAACAGAGTTGATTATTTAAGAAAAATCAGTAAGACTGATAAGCCCTTATCCAAATTAACTAAAATGTAAAGAGAAAATATCCAAATTAAAAAAAATGACAGTTAAAACAGGGCCATAACAAGAGATGTTGAGGAGATATACAGAATAATAAGGACAAAATTAGAAATGAAAAGGGGTCATAGAAACAGACACAGAAAAATCTTGAGAATCATAAGGACACCCTTCAAAAACCTGTACTCCACTAAATAAGAAAACCAAAAATAGAAAACTAAAATAATTTTCTTGGTACATTCCTCTTACCAAAGTTAAACCAAGATCAGATAATTTAAATAGACCTATAATACCTAGTGAAATTAAAATAGTCCTTAAAATTCTCCCTAATCTCCCCCCCAAAAAAAGCTAGGGCCATATATTTTAGTAAAGAATTCTACAGGACATTCAAAGAGTTAATGCCAACACTTTTCAAATTATTCCACCAAATAGAAACTGAAGGGACATTGCTCAATTCATTTTATGAAACCATAGTTACTCTGATGCACAAACCATATAAAGACTCAACAAAGAAAGAGGATTACAGAACTATTTACCATTAAACACAAATGCAAAAATACTCAATAAAATACTTGAAAAATGAATTCAAGAACATATAAAAATCATTCAACATGATCAAGTAGGCTGCATTCCAGAGATTCAGGGATTGCTCAACATACATACTATAATCCACCATATAAACAAACTGAAAGACAAAAACACATGATCATCTCACTAGATGCAGAAAGGCCTTTGACAAAATCCAACACCCCATCATGATAAAAGACCTAGAGAGATTATGGATACAAGGTACATACCTCAACATAATAAAGGTAGTTTACAGCAAGTCCATAACCAACTTTAACTTAAATGGAGAGAAATGCAAAGCAATTCCACTGAAATCAGGAACAAGGCAAAGTTGTCCACTCTCTCCATATCTATTCAATATAGCAGTTGAAATCTTAGTAGAGCAATAAGACAACTGAAGGAGACCAAGAGAAAATAAATTGAAAAGGAAGAACTCAAAGTATCTTGATTTGCAGATGATATGATAGTAGACACAAGTGACCCTGAAAATTCCACTGGAGAACTCCTACATCTGATAAACACTTCAGCAATATATCAGCATACAAAATTAATTCACAAAAATCAGTAGCCTTTCCATATATAAATGGCAAAGTATCTGAGAAAGAAATCAGGAAAACAACACCTTTCACAATAGCTTCAAATGATGTAAAATATCTTGGAATATCTCTAACCAAGCAAGTGCAAGACTTGTATGATAAAAGCCTCAAGTCATTGAAGAAAGAAATTGAAAAAGATATCAGAAGATGGAAAGATCTCCCATGTTCATGGATTGGTAGGATTAATATAGTAAAAATGATCAACCTACCAAAAGCAAGCTACAGATTCAATGCAATCCTTATCAAAATTTCAGCACAATTTTTCACAGATCTTGATAGGACAATTTTAACCTTCATATGGAAACACAAAAACCCAGCATAACTTAAACAATCCTAAATAATAAAAGAACTACTGGAAGTGTCACCATCCCCAAATACAAGGTGTACTATAAAGCTATCATAATAAAAAGACCATGATATTAATACAAAAACAGAAACATTGATCAATGGAATCAAACTGAAGATCCAGACATAAATCCACACACCCATGGGCACCTGAGTTTTCATAAAGAAATACAACCTGGAAAAAGACAGCATCTTCAACAAATGCTACTGGTCAAACAGGTTGTTTGCATGCAGAAGAATCAAAGTAGATGCATACCTTTCACCCTGCACAAAACTCAACTCCAAATGGATCAAAGGAATCAGCATGGAGACCTCAGATAGATTGAACCAGATAGAAGAGAAAGTGGAGAACAGCCTTGAATTCATTGGCACAAGAAAAGACTTTCTGAACAGAATATTGTTAGCACAGGCACTAAGATTAATAATTAATAAATGGGACCACATGAAACTGAGAAACTTCTGCATGGCAAAGGACAATATCATTAGGACAAAGCAGCAGCTTATGGAATGAGAAAAGATTTTTGCTAACTACAGATTTGATAGAGGGCAAATATCCAAAATATGTAAAGAACTCAAGAAATTAGATATCAAGAAAACAAATAGCTCAATTAAAAAATGTGGTACATTTCTAGACAGAATTCTCAAAAGAGGAAATTCAAATGGCTGAGAAACATTTAAAAAAAGTGTTCACTATCTTTAGTCATCAGGGAACTGAAAATTAAAACTACTTTGGGATTTCATCTTACATTTGTCAGAATGGCTAAGATTAGTAGCACAAGTGACAGCTCATACTGGTGAAGATGTGGAGCAAGGGGAACACTCCTCTATTGCTGGTGGGAGTGCAAACTTCTCTAGTCCCTAGTGAGGTAACAGATAACTTATAGGTATTAATGGAATGTCCTCCCACAGGGAATGTTAAATAGCCCTACCCTGTGCCAATATTTTGTGCAAAAACCATTAGAGATAATTTGTGTGACGTTTCCAGAATCCATAATTTATCATTATATGGATGATATCTTATTGGCTAATCCAAAGTTAGATACCTTAGAAAGCATGTTTGAAGAAGTAAAAAAAGTTTTGTGAGACATATTCACAAAAACTTAAGAGCTAGCTGAGGAACTGGCTAGGTGAGGAAGCTGTGGCTTGTTCTGCTTCTCTGATCTTCCAGCATTCATCCCAATACCTGACTTCAGGGGGTGACACAGTTAATAAAAAAATTTGAAAGAGAATGGAAGGAGAAGAGCCTAAGAGCCTGAGAGGCCAAGAGAAGGTTTGAAGCCCAGCAGGGAGATCGAGGAGCCAGAGAAGGAGGAGGACATCAGGGGCCAGCCACCCAGCTACACAGCAAGCCACGGAGTAAGAGGTGACTTTGGATCCTGTATTTCAAGAAGCTCTCAAAAGAACTTATCAAGACCACCCAGCCACCGAACCAGATCACCAGAATCGTAAGTATACACCTCACTGACTGAGAACAGGGGTGGTCAGCTTGCCCTGGGAACCAGATTTTTAGTTTCTCATTTCCTGGTGCTTGAAATTTCTCATTTCTGAGGCTTGGAGGTGTAAGCCTGAAGGGTTAGGGTCTTACACCATCTGCACTGAGCAGAGAAAGAGATGAGTAGATGCCAGCGCAAAAATACAGGCAACAACATAAAGACCTATATGACAACACCAGAACCTACCGACTCTACAATTGCAAGTCCTGAACATACCAAGGCAGAAGAAACAGAAGAAATCAATCCTAAAAATGACTTTAAGAAGATGATAGAGGCCCTTAAAGAAGAAATAAAAATACCCTTAAAGAGGAAATAAAAAATTCCCTTAAAGAGGAAACGAAAATCTCCATTAAAGAGGAAATAAAAAAATCCCTTAAAGAGGAAATGAAAACTCCATTAAAGAGGAAATGAAAAACTTCCTTAAAGAGGAAATAAAAAATTCCCTTAAAGAAATGGAAGAAAAAACAAACAAAAAATTGGAAGAAAGCAAAGAAAGCCAAGAAAAAATAATTAAACAGATGAAAGAAACATTCCAAGATCTGAAAAAAGAAATTGAAACAACAAAGAAAACACAAGCTGAGGGAATGCTGGAAATAGAAATCCTGACTAAACGAACAGGAACTACAGAAACAAGCATAACCAACCGAATACAAGAGATGGAACAGAGAATCTCTGACACTGAAGACACAATAGAGAAAATAGATTCGTCAGTCAAAGAAAACACTAAAGACAAAAAAGTCGTAACACAAAACGTCCAAGAAATCTGGGACACCATGAAAAGACCAAACCTAAGAATAATAGGGATAGAAGAAGGAGAAGAATACCAACTCAAAGGCACAGAAAATATATTCAACAAAATCATAGAAGAAAACTTTCCTAACCTAAAGAAAGAAATACCTATGAAGATACAAGAAGCTTACAGAACACCAAATAGGCTGGATCCAAAAAGAAAGTCCTCTCGCCACATAATAATCAAAACATTAAACATACAGATCAAAGAAAAAATATTAAAAGCTGCAAAGGAGAAAGACCAAGTAACATATAAAGGCAAACCCATCAGAATAACACCAGACTTCTCAATAGAGACTATGAAAGCTAGAAGGTCCTGGACAAATGTTATGCAGACACTAAGAGACTACGGATGCCAACCCAGACTATTATACCCAGCAAAACTCTCAATCACTATAAGCGAAGTAAACAAAATATTCCATGATAAAACCAGATTTAATCAATACCTATCTACAAACCCAGCCCTACAGAAAGCACTAGAAGGAAAAATCCAAGCCAAAGAAGCTAAACACACCCATGAAAACCCAGGCAATAGATAAACCCACACCAACAAACACCAAAGAAGGACAACATAACACGACCACAAAAAATAACAGGAAATAACAATCACTGGTCATTAATATCCATCAATATCAATGGTCTCAACTCACCTATAAAAAGACACAGACTAACAGAATGGATAAGAAAACAGGATCCATCCATCTGCTGCATACAAGAAACACACCTTAACTTCAAAGACAGACACTACCTCAGAGTAAAGGGCTGGGAAAAGGCTTTCCAAGCAAATGGACCTAAGAAACAAGCTGGTGTAGCAATCCTAATATCTAATAAAATAGAC
>CABHPH010143238.1:0-17272 GCA_902168325.1 Peromyscus nudipes
TTCGTCCTCATCCAAGCTGGGCTTCCCGCCTGTCAGACTCTTCTAAGCTCTTTGGGTTTACGCTGCATCTGCAGGTTACTCTCACATGCTTCAGTCTTTGGGAATTGATTCCGCTTCTTAAGGTTAAAGAAAGCCACTGGAGAAACGATAGCTTAAATTAGCCTCGGACGCAGACTGCCAGATCCAGAGGGTTCTGAGATCGGAGCTAAAAGGACTGGTCTGAGGTCACCGAGCGAGTTAGTTGTGGACCTGGGAAGAGAAGCCAAGGACTTGGAAACCCAGAACTGGATACCGGTGCCCAACGCTGGTGGGCTGGCTTTGTGTAGATTCATCAACCCCTTGGCCTCCTCAGCCAACCCCACTTGGTGGAGCCGCGTTTGCACGAGAGAGTCTAGACACATTCATAGGGCGTGTTTACAAACCCACCGTTCTTCAACATGGCACAGAAAAAAAAAAAAAACAAATAAATTAGGCTGGCTGGAGTGGTGGTGCACGTGCCGCCGCCGAGGCAGAGGCAGATGGGTCTCTCAGATGGAGGCGAGCCTGGTAAACTTAGTGAGTTCCTGGCCAGTCAGGGCTACCCAGTGAGACCCTGTTCCCAAACAAAAACCAAAGTGAATCAACAACCATACAGATTTTGAAGCCACTTCCAGTTGGGATCTGATGTGCCAGACCATTGCTTCTTATCGGGCATTGGCACCTATTTTGCCTGCGAACATTTGCAGAGTCTGAGGCCAGAATCAGGAGCAGTTTTCCAGTCTGATAAAGATTAAACACAGGTGACTTAATACAATGTAGCCTGAGTTGCTTGCTTCCTCCTTCCCTTTCTCCTCCATATTTATTGAGCATCTGCTGTGTGCCGGGCATTATATACCCTTGATGTTGCAGTACTGATCATCTGCCTGTCCTCATTATAAACTAACTTGGTAGTTGAGAACTGGAGAGCCAGAATAAGTGACTTATATTTGTAGTGTGTGTGTGTGTGTGTGTGTGTGTGTGTGTACACGCGCGCGTGCGTATGCCCATGCACACAAGTGCAAGTAGAATTAAAGATGTAATCATCCACTTTATGATTTCTCTAGATAACACATCCTACTGTAAGTGTATGTACTGTTTGGGGGGTATGTGGTCATTTCTGTTAACATACATGTAGGGTTAGATATGCGTTCTGCACCTGTTTCTGTGCTTACAAATATTTGTGGATCTGCATATGCTAATGCAGATATTTGTCACTCTGCCGGTGTGAGTCTGTGAGTGTGGTGAATATGATTGGGGTGGAATGGTGGATTCTTGGCTTTGCCCTTTATTCTCTAGCAGCAATTGAGACCTGTCTATCTTCTTCCACCTCCCTCCCCAGATGCAGGCAGTGCTGGGGATCTGGAGCATGGCTGATCTCCTCCTCAGACTTGTCTGATATGGTCAGTTACTGTATCCTACCTGGGCTCTAGATCCACATTGTTTCAGATTAGCTAACAGACTAGACAATTACAATTGTCCAGACTCTACCTGGCTCCCACGCAGGGCTGCCAGATGCCTCCTCTATTCCATCCTACATAGAAGGACTTGGCTAACAGTCATAGGTGGCATTGGAGCCTCTGCTTCCATCCCCAGGAAAATGTCTGTGTCAAAGGTGCAGGTGCAGACTTACATTAGAGCTTACAGAGTGGTCAAAGCTGACTCTTGGCTGTGGAAACAGGTCTAGACAGGGAAGGGAGGATGAGGTCAGAGTTTGCCTAATTTTTTTGGTAGCATCCTGAGTCTATAGGTGGACCCTGCACCCTTTATAAACCAGCTTGGCAAAGTACTTATCTGGTTATGAAGAAATTCAAGCCTGCCTCATCAACTGTCCTCAAACTCTTGGGAAATCCCAAGACACTGGGATGTTGATGCCTTTAAATTCCCCTTTCTTCCCACAAGCAGGATCGAGGCAAAGTCACACAGTCAGTGATCCTGGTAAGTCCAGATGAACTAGATTGCCTTTAGGTGAGCCAGGTACTGATGGCAGGGGAGAGGAGTGTAGGTGAGCAAGGTGCTGCTTCATCTTAAAGTTGGGATAGGCAGCCAAAGCCTCCCTCTACCTCAGTGGTTCTCAACCTGTGGGTCTCAACCCCCCCTCTTGGGGATCACATATCAGATATGCTGCATATCAGATATTTACATTATGATTCATAACAGTAGCAAAACTACAATTATGAAATAGCAATAAAATAATTTTATGGTTGGAGGTCACTGCCACATGAGGAGCTGTATTAAAGGGTCACAGCATAGGAAGGTTGAAAACCACTGCTCTACCTCCTTAGAGGGGAGAAAGAGGGTAGGGGATATGATCAGAATTTACCAGCCCATTGTCTCTTTCCTTCTGGCTGTTGGAGGTACTGGCTTCCTTTCGCCTCTATTTCTTCCAGTTAGATGAATCCTAGTGATTCTAACTTCCAGCTGGACCACTTGGATGCTCCAAGCTTTGCCTCACCCTATGTCCAGCCTTTCAAAAAGTGGGGGATAAAGATGGCTCTGGCTGTAACCATTGTTTCTTGGGTTGGATGTACTGCTGTGTGTGTGTGTGTGTGTGTGTGTGTGTGTGTGTGTTTATGTACACTCATGTGGTAATAGGGATTATACTCAGTTTATGAAAAAAATCTGGTAGGCTTTCTCTCTTCCTGGGGCTTCATCCCAGCATCTACTGAGATGATGATTATCTATACTAGGGGTAGAGAGGGAGGATAAAGGAGTCCCAATTCTAGCAAAGGTGCTGATTCTTTGTGATCTTGGACTAGGATTTCTCACAGGGCCTCAGTTCCTCTGAGAGATGGAGCTGGAATAAGCCTGATCCTGCTTTCTGCTCTCTTACCTCTTCTCTCCTGGTTAGGCTTAAGAGTCTTTCCCCAAATCCAATTCTCTAAGTGCAGTGAGGGTGCTGGATCTGACTGTGTAGGACTCTGCAGAAAGCCCAGGGATAAGGCAGGCCAGCATGGAATGGCTCACTTCCTTCTCTGGTGGTGGTAGGACTTTTATGTGGGACCTTGCTCTTTCTTCTCCCTAGGCAGGGCCCTAAAGGGTAGAACAGGACTGAGTGGAAGCCATGGTCCCCAGGGATGACTGAATCTGCCTCCAATGTGAAGGAGTGGTCACCTGGCAGCCCTTGAACTCAGCACCAACTATTATTTCTACAGTAGAAGGTGTGTGTGTGGAGGGGTGGGGGAAGGCAGCTCAAAGTGTGAATGGGAGCCTCTGCCTGCACTGGGTTTTCTTCTCCACTTCCCAAGCTTCCTTTTCTTTCCTAAAGCCCAGCTAGGATGTGAATGAGGAGGGGCACAATGAACGCAGTAGAAGAGCCATTCCAAAACCTAGGAAGGGAAGTGGCTGTGACCCACTTCTTCCACAAAGTCTTCGCTGAGACCAAACTTGAGAATTTGAGATTTTCTCCCCCTTTTAGAGGAGAGATAGACTTCTCCGAGGCTAGTTGGTAGAGCGGGTGTGTGTGTGCCCAGATCCAGGGGAATGGGTGTGTGTGTGTGTGTGTGTGTGGCCTGACCATGTGACTTTACCTGTGGCTTGTTTCCTCTTCATCTACATCACAGATTCACTGTGGTAGATTCTGGGTCTTGGATGTGCTCCAGCGTCTAAATTGTGTTCTGTGAGCAGCAGTCTCAAAGATGTGTGCAAGCATATTTGGTAACAGTGTAATTCTTGAAGGGTCCAGGGTGTGAGTGAACTCTCTCCCTCCCCCAATTGTGAGAGACAGTGAGAGAGTGGAAGCCAAGTCCAGCCACCTGGGGGCGCCGCTGCTGGCCCCAAAGTCCAGGAGCAGACCCTGTGCAGCCCAGGACTTATCCTGAGCTAACAGAGATGTCCTAATGGAGGTGACCCTGCTTCACATCAGAATGACCCTTCTTGGAGGCGGATTCTGTAAGCCAGGAGGACCTTCCTCTAAAGTCAATGACCTAGTCTGAAAGGGGAATGACCCTAAGCCAACAAAGGTGACCCTGCTGCAAATGGGTCTGACCCTCTGCTCACAGAGATGACCCTAAAGTGACCTCAAGCAGATCCGTGCTAACAGGGATGTGCTTGGGCTGTCCGGATGTCTCTGTACTCCCTTCTCAAAGTGTGCCCTGCTCAGATTAGAGGCGAAGACTGTCCTAGGGGCTCTTGTATCCTAGCAGGGCTTCCTCTCAAACTGGCAACTGCTCCACTCCCCCCCCTTCTGCCCTCTCAGCAGTTCCAGGGACACCTGGTTGAGAGCAGTGGCATGACTAGGTGCTTCCTACAGTTCTAGGACAGAAGCCACCTCAAGAAGGTGACTAGTGGGGCAGGGGAAGAAGAGGGCCCTCAAGGGGACCGATCTTTCCAGGAAGAAGAGCTCAGAGATCAGGACTATGAGCCCCTTCTCTCTCTGTGGCGCTGGTCCTTGTCTGTCTTGCTACACTGTCGCGGTCTCCACAGACACATCTTTAGTTTTTCTTCTTTCCCTTATCTTTCCTCCCATCCCTTCCCCACCTCCCTTACACTCAGGGGCCTCATGCATAAGCAGGTGCCCTAATGAAGTGGAACCACAGTTCACTTTCCGTTCTTTCTTGGGCCCTCTCTTTGTAAGATGAAAGACACTCATGGCAAGACTGCTTTCATCTGCTGAGCCGTGCTCCATGCCCATCCCTTGACAGTCTTTTAGGACCCACTTAATGCCTGGTTCTCTGCCTTACACAGAAGATACGATGGCGAACAAACCAGATGTGGTTCCTGTCCTCAGGATGACGACAGTCTCGTGCCATAAACACACACACACACACACACACACACACACACACACACACACACACACACACAGATACAGATCTAGTTAAAGCTGTGATGTAGACTCTGAGGACAAATGCCTTGGAGTTGAAGGATATCATTCAGGGTGGGATTCACTTTCAACTCTGGTAGGCTGGAATGACGGAGAGGAGGACCCTACTGCAGCTGTATCCTGTTTGGGTCTAACTTCTTCAGCAGTTCTGATTCCTGGGCTGCTCAGCTACCACAGCACCAGGGAACCAGGATCCTTTTCAGAGTCCTTCACAGCTGCCAATATATTTCAGCCTTCCTGAAATACAGCAAGGAGGAACTCAGTCTTCACCCTGACACCCAGAGCTTCTTCAGACCCATTTCCTTTCCTTAGCTCCTCAGAGTCAAAAGGAGCAGCCTGCCTTTCATGGATAGAGTATGGAAACCAGCCTAGGTCTGGGCTTTCAGTGGTGAGATTTCTTTATCATGGTATTTGGCAAAATAAATAACCATTAATTAGAAGAACAATTCTAGAAGTCCAGGGATATACCTTTCAATAAGCCCAATAGCCAATGAGTCTATAGTGCATGGATCTAATTGTTCCTTCTCTTCTTCCTGGCTCGCCTCTGATCGGATGCTCTTCCTGCCCAGTTTTTGTCCCCATCCTCTGTGGTTAGATTCTGTGCCCAGGGATGCTATGGTTCTAATGTGTTATTTTTGACTGGGGATAGCACCCAGGGCCTTGCACATGCTGGGCCAGTGCTCTACCCTTTGAGAGCTTTAGTGAACCAACTTCGGTGTATTACCTTCTGGTTACCACTCTTACCATGTTGGGAGCACCCAAGAGCAGTTGCATCTCTCTTTTCCTAGCACTTGATGCAAGGCTTCCAAAAGCATGCTGCATTGTGAGCTTATTTTATTCAGAAATGTGACCATTTAGGTCCTTGGCCTGGTGGGGGGAAGAAGTAGGAACAGCATTATGTGGCCAGAGTTGCAATATAACCTTTGTTCAAGCTTAGTGCCTCTCCATCCTCTAGACAAATAGAGCTTGGGCTGGTCCATTACATTCTAAAGGAGCGGCAGAGAGTTGCCTCCCTGACACCTTCACACACAGCTGTCTGGGGTGCCATCCAGAGTTGTGTGCACATAGAAGATGAGTGTTCCAGTTCAAGGGCTGGGACTCCAAGGACTGGGTGTAGATGAGGTAGGGTGGGAGAAGAAGGATGAAATGGGTGGAGAGTGTGGCTTTCAAGGGTGGGATGAGGGAGAAAGAGACTGCTTCAGATTCTGACCCTGCATGATGAAGGATCACTCACAGGGATTGGAGAAGATCTATCATGTTTCTAATCCCTACCTGACTCCTAGTATGGCTGCCAAAGCATTAGTTCCCCCTTACCCATGGCGGGAGATACTTTCCAAAACCTATTGTGTTCCTTTGTTCCCCAAAGCTTATTGCATTGCCCAATTTTGTGAATTTGTGTTGTCCAGAAGTGTGGACGCCTGAACCTTAGATAGTACCAAGGTCTATGTGTTTTTTTAACCTATATACACATATATCTGTGTTGCAATTTAACATATATTAAGCATAATAGGAGTCTAACAATAGCTAATAATAAAATGCTTACATAGTATATTGTAAAATAATTATTTAAAAATGTATGGATTGTTTATTTCTGGAAATTTCCTCATAATATTTTTAAACTGTGGTTGAGCATAGGTAATAATCTGTGGAAAGGAAAAGTGAGGACAAGGAGAGACTCCCATATAGAGACCCAGAGGTCAATGTGCATTGGTTGGAAATCCATACTGGGCAGGAATAACTTCAGAGAAAGGAAATCAAGATCCCACTGTGGAAAATCACTAATAAATTTTCCCCATGTGGACCATACATTTACTCTGTGGACTTGGGATAGACTGCTGGGGAATGGAGCTTAGTCATACAGTTCTTTGACTACCCACTACCTGGCATGCAGCAAAGGCTTGTTGACCTTGCAATGACTAGGCATCCCAGATACAGGTTCTTAGTAGAGGTATGGGCTGGGTCAGAGGAAGGAAATGATCTAATTTTCCCCAACAGGCTCATGAGGTGATGTCGGTAGCTTTGTGGTCCAGGTCTGGGACAATAATTTCTATGAAAGGAGGTCCAGGAGACTTCCCAGTGGAAGAAGCATTTGAATTAGGCCTTGAAGGCTGGGGAGAATTTGGACACTAGAAGGCTGGGTTCGAGGAAAAAGCACTTAAGACATTCTATCCTGATGAGTGAGGGCATTCAGGAGAGATGAGAGTGAGCCCAGGGCAAAGCTGAGATGCCCACTCTGCCTGTTCTCTGTGGTCACTTGGGCTCTCTCTGCTTTCTAAGAGGTCCTCATGTGCTCTGTCTCATCTGTCCATAGTCCAATATTGAATCACTTATGATGCTGGTAAGGAGTACACAACCATTCAGGGGTCCAGAAGCCCTCAGTCAAGGTTCTTTATCCTTCTCTAGAGGGTTTTTTAAACACCATGGAGCCTCCTTGGACAGACTAGTGAAGTCCATAGACCCCTAGTAATAAAGGTTTTTAAATACAAGAAATCCAGTTTACAAAAATAATGAATTCTGAGATTCAAATATCAAAGTATTAAAGAATTGTTATATAGTAAGCTATATGGTAAGATAGTTTGTGACGTTAAATAATAAAGCTGGGTGTGATGTTTTATGCCTGTAGTTCTACTTGGAAGACTGAGGGCTTAAACTCTCTAGTTTTAGACCAGCTTGTACAACACAGTAAGACTCTGTCTTAAGAAAAACAAGAAACAAATGTAGCACATTAAATATAGCACAGTAGTGGTGTTATAGTATAATTTTAAAATGTTCAGCAGAGGAATTTTGACATTTCTGCAGGAACTTGTTTAAATTGTCTATGGGAAGAACAATTGTAGGTACAAGAGATATGGATATTACATCCATTATTGAAGAATATGCTATATTTCAGTTTAGAAGTTTCTGGAAATAAAGTTAAATTTGTTTTTCCAGCCAGATTTACAGAGCTGTGACCCAAAAGATTTTTATCCATGGGCCCCTTGGGGATTGTGGACCTCAGTTCCAGGTTTTTGTCATTGTCTGCTGTGTCTCCTAAACCCAGTAAGAGAGAGAAAGAACAGAGGATTCTGGAAGGCATATTTGCTCAAGGGCCATGCCTGTAGTCTGGTGTAGTTTTCTCTCCAGGTCCTGCCAAGCCCTGGCAGTCCGACAGCCCCCTTATAAAATAAACACACAGATGCTTATATTATTTAAACTGTTTGGCCTAATGGCTCAGGCTTCTAGCTATCTAGTTCTTACAGCTTAAATTAATCCATTTCTATAAATCTATACCTTGCCACGTGGCTCGTGGCTTACCGGCATCTTCACATGCTGCTTGTCATGGCGGCGGCTGGCAGTCCCGCCTTTACTTCCTGCCTGGCTACTGGCCAATCAGTGTTTTATTTATTGACTAATCAGAGCAGCACATTTGACATACAGACCATCCCACAGCAGTCTGGAGGTGACAAATACCGCCTGGGACTATGTTCCTCAGCCAAAACCCAGTCCTATGGCTCCATCTGCCACGTGTGTGTGTGTGTGTGTGTGTGTGTGTGTGTGTGTGTGTGTGTGTGTGTGTGTAGGAATGGGGCTTAGTGACAACACAACCTTAACTGCCATAGCTGTGCCTGGCTTGATGGCAACCTAGAGAACCTGTGCTCATCCCATGGAGAGTGCACAGAGGGAAATAGACACGCTTGTGTATTGTGTACACTGAGTCCAGCAGGGAGACGTGGAGATGTCTGAGCTCACCTTTGCTGAATGGCTACTGGATGTGGGTGCTCCTTGTCCTATGCATCCAGCTCCATGGCCCACACTCCATACATACAGGTCATTCAGGACAGTCCTGACTCCTGGCTGGCCAGAGACCACCAGATGGAGACTTGTTCAATGGATTGACTCATCTGTCATCTACAACTCTTTCTCTTTGCTAGATTCCATGGGTAGTGCTCTTCTTTGGAATGGGGACATAGGCTCAGGAAAGAGCTCCCATGATCATGTGTAGAAGGCAGAGGAATAAACTCAAATTTACTGGACTTTATTGAGGGTAAAATAGCCTGTGTTCGCTTACCAAAGCCATGGCTTAAATCAAACGGTACTTGGCATATAGTAGGTATGTATGGAATAAATGTCTACTGAAAGTCTGAGTGACTGGCCTTCTTGCCCTGGGGCCTTTTGCCCTCTTATTTGACCCTGTCCTTATTCTCTCAGCATTCACCTGCAGGCTAGTAATCCTGCCCTGTCAGCCAACAGATCCTGTGTGGAAAGTGGTAGGACACAGCACACACAAAGCGTGACAATGGTAAGATTTCACCGAGTCATTTCCTCACTCTGTTGTAATGTCTTCTCCTGGCAGTCTTGGTCAACGAGGAGACCCGTACACATTGCCTGGGAGCACTTTCCAGTCCTTGTCTCGTATTGTGCTTATCCCATGCTGCGAGATGGGTTTGGGCCATGCTTTTCCTGATGAGACTTGGTGAAAAACTCCATGGCTGTTGGAGGGTTGCACCATCAACAGAAGCAGTGCTGTATTTAAACAAGGACTTAAACTCTGGTTTAAGTGGTACCCCCTCCCCAGGTCTATCTGCCTGTTTTCTCCCATCAGCTTCCTGCTGTCCCAAGGCCACCATCTGGCTCCTTTGGCAGGGTCTGGTGGTTTGGTATGCCCACACCTTCTCTGCTCTGCCTGTCCTTGCTCTACGAGAGTTTTCTAGAGGACTGGCAACCATTAGAAAGCTGAGCTCAAACAAACAAACAAACAAACAAACAAACAAACAAAAACAAACAAACAAACAAACAATAAAGCCTAGTGCAGAGTCCTTTCTTCAGCAGCTCAAAAAACTAAACTCTTTTTAGTTTTTCCTTTTTAGGAAGAATCTCACTATGTAGCTCAGGTTGACCTTACAGTTCTCCAGTTGGTTCCCATTCTTCATTTCTGTTGCAGCCCTGGATCTCCTGGAATCTTGGTGTTCTCATCCATCTAACTCAGAGCTTCTCTCATCCCTCCTTTGTTACTCAGTTTATCTTTCCAGCTTAGCTCTAGGCCTGATGGGGAATTCCTTGTGTGTGATAGACTGTCTAAGCCTTCAAAGGAAGGCAGCTATGTGGACTGGGGTTCGGTCTCAGCTCTGGATCACTCCATTATCTAACCCCACAGAACCTCCTGAGTGCTGCTCCAGCCCTCTGAAAGAGGTCTAAGGCTGGTCCTGGCCTTTATGGTTCAGGGAAGCTACATTATCCTCTGACCCTCAATGGATTAGCCTCCAGTGCGCTGGACTGCTTCCATGTTGGTGAAGTATCCCTGAATCCATCGTTTTCTGGATGCAGGGGCTGCAGATTCTTCTTTTACTCCACGACCCTCGCCCACTTCATTCCCTTCACTTGTCCTCTGCCCCTCTCTCATCTTTCCATGGCTCCACTAATGAAGATGGCATGGGCATAGGGTTTCTGGGATGTGGGGATGTATTTGCTCTGGGGTTGTTATATGGAAGGAGGCTGTATTCTGCAGACTTCCTGAGGAGATGGCCCACAACAGAGCTAAAGTGATGGATCTGCTGTTGCTGTGTTCAGCCACATAAAGGTGGATATGCACACACGGTCTCTGCCATCCAGGAGTTCAGGTAGACACACCAACTTGGAAGCAAACAGATGCAAGCACATGTGAATGACAGCTGCATTTAACACGAGTCCATGGAAAAGTGTGCTGAATGTTTACATGCTTTCTCTAATAAAGAGTTGAACATACAAATAATTTCCTGATGAACTAATAGCATGGAGAATATATTTCCTATGACTGTATCTAGGGTGGGCATTACTAGCCATCATCACTTTTGAATGCTGCTTCACAGAATAGCCCCAGCCATTCTCTCTGTGGTGCTGTGTGTGGGTGTCACAAGCTGTGTGAATAGGGTGAGGTCAGTAATTTGTGGTACACATGGTGTGTATTGGCAAGTATGTCCTTAAGAGAGGACTGTGATGGTTTTGTAACGGAGTCTGTATTTGTGTGTGTGTGTGTGTGTGTGTGTGTGTGTGTGAGTGTGTGTGCGCGCACTTCTGTGAGTGATGATGCATTTGCCAAGTGTACATATATGTACACACCCGGGGCCAGCAGGAGAGGTGTGCAGGCCTGGGGAGCAGTGGAGAGACAGGCAGCATGGCTCTTGGGGGAGACACTCATGTATGAAGAGCTGCTGCTGGAAAGCGGCTGCTTAACAACTTGAGCATCAAATTATAGCCCACGTGGACAGAGGTGTCAGGGGTAGCTGGTTGCTGTAAATACTTCAGTGCAATTGACAACAGCTTGTGGAGGGCTAAGTGAGAGGGGGAGGGGGCAGAGGGAGGGCCAGTGCCTCCCATAGGGACCCTACCCAGCAGTTGTGATTCTGCTGGATGCATTGCTGGCGGAGGGGGGTGCAGGGGAGAACATGAATGGAGAGTAGTGGTCTGTAACAGAGTGGACTTTAGAGCCAGACTTGTTCAAAATAACTCATTAATTAAAGATGGGCAATTTTGGGCAAATGACTTACCTACTCTCTGCCTCTGTCTCCCCTATCTGAAAAACAACAAAGATAAATAGATTTGAGAGATTTTTCTTTGTGAGGAATTATGGGAACTTTTTTCATCTACAAGCACATGTTGCAATCCTACAGATATTAGTCTCTCTCACCTTGTGTGGGATAATGCGTGGGAATTAGCACAGTGCCTCTCTCGTAGGAAAGCCTCAATAAATGTTAGCTAATGTCCTTAGCCTATTGCTGTTGCCATTGTCCTCGTAAGCTTGGACCCATAGCTGGAAACACCACAGGCCTTCCAAATATGCATGGAAAAAAGACTTCCCAGAGGGCAGCCAGTTGGGTCTTTGTGGGTTTTTTCAGAGGAGATGTTTTTAGTCTCCAGTCTTTCAGAGAATCCTGCTGGACAGGATCTGAGGTTGAGAGAGTGTGCCCCGGGAGCTCCATCCGCCTGCCTTCATTATAACCTTGGCTGTGTTTTTGAAAAGTCATGTGTAAATGGATTTCTGCAAACAATTCCATTTAAAATGCACTCACAAGGCTGAGGGCTTAAAGGGACCCCATGGTGAATTCTTTTGTAAAGAAAGGAATTTCCTGGGCCTATCTATTTTGAAAAGTACAGACATTTATAATGTACACCAGATTTCTTGAGCACCTACTATGTGCTAAGTACCCATTCATTATTTAATGATAGCCCACAGCAAGCCTGTGGGGGCAACCTTGGAATTCTAGAAGAAATAGATGGATAGAGAGTGGCACACACCTCCCACACCCACAGCTGACCCAGCTCCCATGCAGGCTCATACTCCTCTTGTTGGGCCTGCTGGGCTCCACCTTCCTCTTCTCCTTTCACACTACTGCCTTCTCCACACACAGGAATCTTTATTTTGCATATATACCAAAGAACTCCAAACCCACCTTAGTTCAGTCCACAATCATCTAAACCTCAGAGGTTTTAAAAGCAGGAACTGCAGCTCTGAACTTGTCGAAAATTATTGCTAGTGTTATTCCTGTTGCTTTTCAATGCTGGCCACCAAATCTAGGGCTTTGTGAATGCTAGGCCACTGAATGGCATCCCCTAGACTTCGTTTTTTTTTTTTTTAACTTTTTAAAAAACCATCTTAATTTTTTTATTTTTATTTTTGTTCTTATTTTTAAGTGTGTGTGTGTGTGTGTGTGTGTGTGTGTGTGTGTGTGTGTGTGTGTTCATGAGTGCAGTGCCAGTAGAGGCCTGAAGAAGGCATCAGATCCCCTGGAACTGCAGTTACAAATGGTTGTGAGCCACCAGTGTGGAGACTGGGAACCAAACCTCAGTTCCCTGGAAGAGCAATGTGCGCCCTTCAGTGCTGAGCCAGCTCTCCGGCCCCTTGATTTTTAAGAAAAGTTTTCACTGTTACCTACACTGACCTTGAACTTACAGTCTCCCTCTGCCTCATGAATGCCAGAGGTTACAGATTGTGCCGTTGTCTGGCAAAATTAATTTCATAGGAATATTTTCAAACAGTACAGTGAATTCTCTGCCCATCACTTAGATTCAGCAATGTTTGGAGATTTGCTACTTTATCCTCCACTTTTCTGAAAGCCATTTAATTTTTTGAGGCAGGCTAGATGTTCTGTTGCACTGGGATTCTGATGACTCCTGGATTGTGCCAGTGAAGGGTTTGTTCTGTCCAAAAAGGGCTGGACCTGTGGTTGCATACTGGACAGATGCCCCTTTTTAAACATATATTGAGAATTACTGCCCAAACCATCAAACACAGATCATGGATGGAGACTTCTGGTACCACAACGTAAAAGAAGTTGTTTTTTCTTTGTATGTTAATCATCTCATGTATCTCTTACAGTAACAGAAAGCTCAATAATTATTGCTTCTATTACGGCTCTGTGTTCAGTGTTTCCCTCTCAGACTTGAGGAAGGAGGTCACTCGAATGTTTAAACCCTATTCCCCAGGTTTGAGTCAATTGATGGTTACCAGAGTATATACTTCCTTTTGTAAGGGACAGTGAGTTTCTCTATTCCTTCTCCTCAGGACAATAATTGAGAAAGTAGTAAGTAACGACGTTTGTGATCCTCTGCGGCTTTCCATTCTCTACAAGGACTTCTTTCTTGATGCTCTTGGAAGAAATCCTGCTTCTTTCCAATGGTTAGTTTTTGGGTTTTGAGTTTACCCATGTAACATTTTTCCTGGAGCCATGGCATTTATAGGTGCTTGGCTGGGAGCAACAGAAGCTCCTCCTTCCTTAGAAGGCCTTGGTGTGGCCTCAGCTCAGTCAGATGAGTCTTGAGCCTTCCCTGATTATAAGTACTGGAGGAGGTTGTTCCAAGCACAAGTCTACAGAGGATGGTGAATCCATATGCCAAGACACCTGCCCTTCTGTCTTGTGGCCAGGTGAAGCTCTGCATCCATCACATGTGGCTTGAAAGTAACCAGCTGAGTGGACAAGGACATGCCACTCTGCCATGTCCTTGAGGTCTTCTTGTAGGAGCTTTATAGGAGACAGCCCTGGGGAGCTAGAGCCAAACCATACTCCATCTCATGAATGATGCCACCACTCTATAATAGCAAAAGCCCTTGGTACCTCTTCCCTGCTCAGGTCATCCTTTTGGAAACAGGAGGTGGATTAACCCCCTTTGGGGAGCTAACACTCTAGGAAAGTCAAGTTATTAGTTCAAGAACCTGAGACGAATTAAACCTCACCTTTGATTGTCATCTTTTCATGGTGCTGTCCCCTTTTCTGCACTTATCAGAAGAGCTTCATTTAGCTTTCTACTCCTAAACGTTCCCCATAAATAACACTGCCTTCCACTGATTTGGCCCTTTCTCCCATTAAGGTTATTTTTTTTCCATTTCAAATTATTATTATTGTGTGTGTGTGCTTGTGTTATGTGTTGCATGCACATCTATATGTTTGTTATGTACACGTGTATGTGCACATGGAGGTCAGGGGTATATGCCTGGTGTCTTCATTGATCTCCACTATATTTTTCTTTCTTTCTTTCTTTTCTTTTTTTCTTTCTTTCTTTTTTTTTTTTTTAGATAAGGTCTTCATTGATCTGGAGCTCACCAGTTTGGCTAAACTGGTTGGGAAGTAGTCCCAGGACCCTCCTACCTGCATCTCCCCAGTGATGGGATTACAGGGGCATGGCTCGGGCCTGACTTCTTCCATGGGTTCTGGGGATCTGAACCCAGATATACATGCTCGTGTGGCAAGCACATTTATGACTGAGCCACCTTCCCAGCCCCCAAATTACTGCTACTACTTCCACTATTATTATTATTATTGTTGCGTGTGCTCCTCTGTGGAGACCTGAGGAGGATGGTGGGGACCCTGCTTTACCGTTCTCTGTCTTAGTCCCCTGACACAGAGCCTTTCATTGAAATTGAAACGTGCCATTTTTTCTGTCCCCAAGCACTAGTGATCCTTCAGTCTTTGTCCCTAGGTGCTCATGGCTGTGTCTGGATTTTTATGTAGTTGTTGGGGATCCAAACTCAGGTCCTCATGTTTTCTTAGCAGGCGCTCTTGCCCATTGAACCATATTTCTAACCTTCAAATCATTTTAAATCTAGAGTCATTAGTGAGAAATAGTCATCATCTCAATTCCTGGACAGTAAGTGGAGAGATGATTTTAATTAATTAATTAACTAATTGTTATTTATTTATTTATTTATTTTAGTGGTGCTGGAGATGGCAGTCAGCGCCCTGCCCTCGTTAGGCAAGGACTGTACCACTCACTGGGCTGCACCCCAGCTCAAGTGAGGAATTTTGCTGGTTGAAGCTGCATCTGCCTGCTGCACTGTCTGTCAAGCAGCCCACACTGAAAGTACTAAAAAGACATTCAAAAGCTACCCAAGAGAATACTTTGGAGCCAAGCAGAAAAGTGAGAAACCATCTTCCCCTTAGCGTAGGAATGGCATTGCTCAGCACAAAGTGTAGACGTGTGCAGTGAGTCCTGGGGCTTTTCTGGCTTGACTGGGACATGCTGCAGCTTCCACTGCCCTATGCACATTGCACAGCACTCAGGTGCAGTAGTGGGGCAGGAGGCAGGCAGGTTGCAGACCAGAGACTCCCTAGGCTGCAGGGCCAGTGGAGCAAGTCAATGAGATATGACAAAGGGATGCTGTGGGAGAGGCCCATCAACCTAGTGAGATTATGTTCAGAAGAGTATGGTTCTGGGGGCTTCCTTGGAGGGGGAGGTAGGCATGCCTGGAGGCTTTGAAGCCTTGATAGCATTACCTTCTCTAAGTGAGGATGATAGCAGAAGAGAAGGACAAGGATTGATGAGGACTGTTTTGAGCAAACATCACTGCTGGTGATAATGGTGGGTGCCCCAGGTGGGAGGAGGGGGCAGGAGGGGTACCTCTGGGCAGAAGGGTATGGCGGTGCTGCCATTATTTGTGGCTTATAATCATCTTTCTGTTTTTGGAGCTGGGTCCTCAATGGCTGCCTGGTCACTGTGTCCCAGCACCTGGCACTGTCCAGTGAGTTCTCAGGCAGGTGCTTGCCTCCAGCAAGGCCTTTGTAGGGTGGTAGGTTTGGATTCAGGGAGGGAAGCGGGGGATGCTTCTGGAAGACATGTGGGCAGAGGAACAGAGGTAGGAAAGCATGAACCATGTGTTGAGATCAATGAGGAGTCTGGTTTGTCTGGAAAAAGGGGCTTCTGCCAGGGCACTGTGGGTGATGAGGCTGGAAGGTGGGCAGGAATGCTATATTTTCCAGGTTGGCCGGGAGGCCACAACAGTCGTTCCTTGCAGAAGGGAAGGGGAAGGGATCTGGCTGCAGAGGGATTTGCTGTGTGGCCTGTGGTGGGATGGGGGTGGGTGGGCAGGAGACTGTGGCCACCCCCTTGTTTTCTGTCCAGTTCCTTGTCTCTTCCGGTGTTATACAACTGGGAGTTAGGGGAAGAGCCAAGTATGTCATTTTATTTCTATGGCCAAGGAAACACACACACACACACACACACACACACACACACACACACCCAAAAAAAAAAAAAAAAACAAACAAAGAAAGAAAAAAAAAAAAAAAAAGAAAAATGAACAAAAATCTAGCTGAAGGTACAAAGTTCAGAACTCTCATGGCTGGAGAGCAGGCAGGGCTGGGATCTTTAGTTTTGTAAGTGGTGGTCAAGGTTGGAAACTGGGAACAAAGAAAGCAGGTCTCAGAGGCACTGTCCACAGCTTGGGGCAGCCCCCAAGAAGTTGTGGGACAGAGTGTGTTTCTGGAGCTGGGGAGGCATCCAGGCAGCCTGGTCTCCTCTTCGGATTTAAAACCAAAACTGACTGTGAGAGTGTTTGGAAGCATCTGGTCCTAGTGCTGGAGCCAGGCAGCCTAGGTTCAGAGTCTCCCTCCAGGGCCTGCCTGCTCTGTAACATCGGGTGCATCATCATTCAGCCTCTAGGTGGGTGTCTTCCTCTCTTTGTGCAGCAAAAAAAAGAATGACAATATGCACCTGCCAGGAGCTGGGGGAGTGATGTGAGCATGTGCTTGTTCGGAAGGATACATGTGGTGATGTACAATGAGTGGGACTTTTTGTTGTTGTTATTATTATTGAGGAAATGGAGGCAGGAGAAAGAAGTGATGTGGGATATATTCACTTGGGTTGGGCTGGGAGGAGAACCGGCTTTCCTTAGTACTAAAGACTTAAACTTCTTTTTTTTAAAAATATAATTTATTTATTCTTATTTTATGTGCATTGGTGTTTTGTCTGCATGCTTCTCTGTGTGAGGGTGTCAGATCTTGGAGTTACAGACTGTTACCCATGGCTGCCATGTGGGTGCTGGGAATTGAACCTGGGTCCTCTGGAAGAGCAGTCAGTGCTCTTAACTGCTGAGCCATCTCTCCTGCCCCTTAAACTACTTTTTATGTCTTGATTAAGAGGCTAGGAAGAGTCTCATAAAAAAAGTTGTGCATATATCTCTGTGTGTGTAGGGGTGTGTGTGTG
>CABHPH010143239.1:4666-19126 GCA_902168325.1 Peromyscus nudipes
GGCCTTTTTTTTTTTTTTTTTTTTTTGGTTTTTTTGGTTTTTTGAGACAGGGTTTCTCTGTGTAGCTTTGCGCCTTTCCTGGAACTCACTTGGTAGCCCAGGCTGGCCTCGAACTCACAGAGATCCTCCTGGCTCTGCCTCCTGAGTGCTGGGATTAAAGGCGTGCGCCACCACCACCCGGCCTGTATATAGGCCTTTTTTAAAGACAATCATTTTATAAGAAAGTCTTTGCATTCTTGAGATAGTCGGGGTAGAATATGAGTCTCTGCTATCAGTCTAGACAGTGTAACATTAGGGCTGTCATAACTTGTCTCTTTCATTTTTCTTTTCTTTTTTAAAAAAAGAATTACCAGGGCAAGAACACTTTGAATACAGCGGGGATTTCTTCTTCACAAGCTCCCAATCCAGTCGATGACGAGTCATGGGATTAAAGCAAACAAACGTACCTCAAGTCTGATAGTTTTGATGCAGAGAAGAAAAGTTTTTATTTTTTAAATTTTAACAGAAGTGTGAAACCTGATATTCTTATATCTCCTGTTCTTCTGTTCTTACTCCAAACCCTTAAAAAATAACCAACTTCATTGACTAGTTATGTGAGATGCTGAAAGTTACAACATTGCAGTTACTGATACAAACGGTGTTAACTGAAGACATTAAAGCATTCTAAATGTTTTGCTTATTTCTAGAATATTCTTCAGAAAGTTAAGACATGTTTCATGTCCAAGTGCTAAGTCTTAGTATAGTGTTTATGATCTTATAAAACAAGCAACAGGATATGATGTATATTTGGTTAATTATTGGGTCTAATTTCTACTTGATCCTCTAAAAGAATAGTGTGTTAGTACAATGTAATAACATGATTTTCATGAAACAGTTGAGACTGAAGCATTTCAAAGTTATTTGATTTTTTAGATCATCAGTCATGTAATGAAAATGGTTCAGTTTGCAATGTGAGCCCTGTACTTGGTGGTATGACAAATGTTTGCTTTTATAATATACAGATTTTCCTTGGAAATAAAAGATGAAACACATTTCCCCCTAAGTTTTCCAACAGCATTTTTCATTTTTCTTGTGGCATATTATAATTTCTAGCTCTCATATTTGGAAAATTTGTTTCTTGTGAAATCAGTGCAGTGAGCAAGAAGTTTTAAACAAATGAAATACTAATGTATAACATCCTGACTCCCAAGATGTGGTAATGAAAACCAGTCTTAGACTCTAACCCACTTATCAGCAAATACAGTGTTTCAGTTTCATCATGATTTTTATTCATGTTTTACAGTTGGTAATGGAAAGAGCTCTGTCATTTATGTATCTTGAATTTACCTAGCATATGCCATATTAAAAAATAATTTCATGTAAACTTTAAAAAAGTGCTGTGAAGATATTCAGTACCCTGTATGTTAATTTAAAATAGCTCAGACTACAAAATACAGAATTTTAAAAATCTTTTGAGTTAGGAATTAAGGTTAACTTGAAGTTCTGAGGATGAAAATCACAAAGAAGGAATAGATTGGCTAAAAATGTATTGAGCCTATAGAAAAGAGTGAAAACTAGACAGGGAATAGATAGCTGTGAGCCCTTGATTATCAGTGTGTGGTTCTTTATGTGTGGATATGCAGGAATACACCACCATGCGTGGACAGCTCAAGTAAGGCACTTCAACTAACGGAAATCTGGAAAACGTTTACTTTATAATCTCACTTCTGGGAAGGACTAAATGAATGAAGATGTTTGCATTATATTTTTAACATCTGTTTTAATTTTTCTCTTCTAATGTATTTGCAGAGAGCATTCATAGTAAATGCTTGTCTCAATTTTTTTCACTTACTCAGAATCTTCGTCCTAGCTATCATGATTGCTTTCAAAGTTTGTGGTTTTGATTAATTTGTAAAATTACTATAAACAGCATCTTTGAGTCAGAATAAAGCAGGAAAGCATACATAATCCCACCAACATCACAAAACCAGCTGTGAATCTTCCTATGTTCAGTTAACTCTTTCGTCTCTAGGTGTAGGTTTGAATAATTTCCTTAAAATTAGCTATAATTAGGAAATACAATTATGTAAGCAGTGTTTATAATAGCAGTATTCTTCTGTTTTTTTTTCTTCAAATCCCACCCCCATTTCATTATCAACTGCCTTTAGCAGTTTCTAGCTGCTGCCTTTTTATATCCATACATATTTTTGGCCTGCAGTGTTTAGACATCTGATAATTTTGATATTAGGATATAACTCATTTCTCTTTAACTTACCATAAAAGCATATTTTGTGGAGTGATAGTAAAGGCACCCTTTCTCTTGCCTGTCTTCTTTTTTACATAGCAGGCTAAATAGGATATTTACATTTCCAGATACTTGCATTCTGTTCCATAGCTATGATCTCCCCTGAATCTGTTGGTTGATCCTAAAATTAAAACAGTAGCCAGTATTTATATTGTACCTATGCAGATGTCCACAAGGTGGGCCAGTTAACAGTCTTGATAATCTTCACTGTCTTCTAGTTTTATGATTTCTATTTGTTTATGAGGAGAGAAAGATTATAATTGTTGGGGTCAAATGGAAATTTTCAAAACTATCCCATAAACAAACTTGCCTTAAATATGGATCATAATTTGAGCAATTTGTTTACAATGTATTTTTTAATCATAATTTTGCCTAGGAGGTTCAAATTTTCCGTAACAGTTCTTCTACTTTATAGTGATGAGTAGGCCTTTTAATTCTAGGAACCACTCTGTGCTTTGAAGAATGTCTTTTTGGGGAGAGGGTGTTCCAGGCATGATTTTTATTGTTATTTCTTAGCTAGTTGGCTCTATAACTATTTAGTTCTTTGCGTCATATCTTCATTCGTGTTTTGCTTGTTCTTATGTTTTGGTAGTTTGTTGTTGTTGTCTTTCAAGCCATTTTAAAGCAGTTATTTTTAATATCCCAGGGCTTTCTTAATTTCCTTCCCCAAATTATTGCTTAATCAAATTTTCTGTTTCATTAATACTACTTTCTTAGAATTTAACTTAAGAAATCAGGTTTACATTGAGCATCTGTGGTTCTGTAGCTTGATAACAGAATCTTAAGCTGCTGTCATTTTATAAATTGTGTATTTTATTCAGACTGAACATTCAGTCCCTTTTTTGTATTTAGATAGAGTCTGATGTTCCTTTTTGCCTGATGATCAAAGTCGTCTTCAAGAGAAGGCAGAGGTGGTGGTGTGTCTAACACGGGTTAGTTTTCTTCCTGGGATCCTCTTTCGTATTTTAACTGGGATTGAATGGCTGTCCCAAGACAGCTCAAATGCAGGACAGCAAGCAGCTGCACATGTCGGGGCTTGGGAGGAATGGAGACCTTACTGGAGACAAAAGGGAGGAGGGGTGCTCTTAGGGTTGGCAGCCTACCCATTCTGCTCTTTCCTGGGGACTTGGGACTGATGCAGTGGAAATGGTTTTCCTGACAAGCACCAAAAATACCTGTGTTCAGAGGGACGGTATGGGGTGAGCTCACAGGACTTCCTTTCTCAGCTCCGTATTTGAATGGTTTCTGTAGTTGTTGCTCTGTTGCCTCTAACTGAAAGCATGTTTCATTTTTTGGTTTTGTTTATTGGTGGTGTATGTTTTTCTCCTGGGGAATCTAATCAGAGCCTGGCAAATGCCAGGTAAGTACTGTACCACTAAACCACACACAGGCCCACCTTGATACATTTTTACTTACATTTATTGAAAATTGGGGATTGCTGGGCGATGGTGGCTCACGCCTTTAATCTCAGCACTTGGGAGGCAGAGGCAGGCGGATCTCTGTGAGTTCGAGGCCAGCCTAGTCTACAGATTGAGATTCAGGAAAGGCGCAAAGCTACATAGAGAAACCCTGTCTCGGGAAAAAAAAAAAACAAACAAACAAAAAACAAAAATCTGGGGCTCTACATTTAGTGTGCAAAGAAGCATTTCCCGGGGGCTGTATTTAAAACTTAAGCAATCTCTCTCATATTAATATCTTTGCGCTCCTTGAAGACTGTTGCTGCTCTTTTCATCTGATCATGTTAAATATTCTCTCAAGTCATACATTGAGAATTGCAGCATGACTGGGAAGAGTTAATTCTTCTTTCTTAAACCCTTTAGCTTCTCCCATCCTGCACTGAATCATTTTCTTGGTATGTGTTTTGTACAAATAAGTTCCATGTTTCCTGGGGCTCTGGCTGTGAGGCACTAGCCAGGAAAGTCTAGCTCTGGCGCCTGGCAGCTGGCTACCTGTGCTGGAGCCATTGCAGAGCCCCTGCTGGTCCCGAGAAGCTGCTGCTGTCCTGACTCTGAGAACATAGTGCTCAAGGAGCCACTGCTGCCTTGGCTTACAGAGATACCACAGTGCTGAAACAGCCCTGGTCCAGGTCTCCTTCCACTCTACCTGATGACCCTAGCCTTCTTGGTGTCGAATGAGAGGCTGGCCAGGTGGAACCTCGGGGAGCAAGCTGAGCAGCCAGAAGGGATCCTGCAGCCAGGAACCAGGGGCAGCCGTGTCCAGGTGAGAGTTGCTGTGTAGTTATGTGGATTATAGACCAAAACCTTATCTAAAAAGTCAGGTAGTTGATCAACTTCTCAAACACACTGCTCTGCTAGAAGGAAGAATTGACAGCTGCAAATGAAGACCTCTGTTGTTGAGATAAATGGTGCCACAAGAAATAAACCCTGGGAGGAGGACTAGGAGCAACAACAGGCTTTGTATATGGGAATACCAATGTGAATGCTGGTAATTGAAGTGAGAAAATGAGACCCTCCGACTCTGGTAAATTCCTTTGTCCTTTGCGTGAGAGATTATTTTGCTATGATGGAGAGGGTGACTATCAAATCATCCAAGCAGGGCACCAGGAAATTAGGATTTTTTTTAAAATTGGGGGATTCCATGAAGAATTGTCTCCACAGTTAGTTTTTTCTATATTTGAAGTCTCATGTTTCTGTGAAATTCCCTTTCAGTGTTCAGGAATAAAAACCTTTTTCTTCTTTCTGAACACATTTACCCAAAAGTCTTGGGCTTGATCTATTTCAACTTGGTTTTCATGTGAGAGATTGAAAAATTCTCAACAGATAGCATAGAACATAGTTCTTAACATTAAGAATTTTTGCATGTAGCACACAATAAGTTGCTACACAATGAGGTGAGCATGAGGCTTCATAAGTAGCTAATTGGAATAACATGACATTGACTTTAGTGTGTGTGCATGTGTGTGTGTGTGTGTGTGTGTGTGTGTGTGTGTGTGTGTGTCGGGGAGAGAATCGGCACATCCAGTTATCACCTTTGGACCTCCGTTAACTTGTGTAAAAGGAAGATAGTAAGTAACTGGGCCCTTCCCACCCATTTCATGTGATTAAGTCAGACAATCCATGTAATCACATAAAAGTTCTGAGAGGCAGACTTGTGCAAGAATGAAGATTATCAGTGCTGAATGCTGGTGCACTTGTGTAATATTTAGGTCTTCTTATCCTAGTGTAATGTATTAACTGCTCTATCAGTGTTAAATAGTTGGTTCTTGACCACATCTCCAACTGTATTATATGTTTCTATTGTCCTTGAGCTATCACACAACTTGTTTAATTGACTATCTTGGAGTCTTACTACACCCCTAATCAATTGTTCATCAGAGTGTTCCACCATTGAGATTTATTCATGATAATTCAGGAGTTCTAATCTGCTCAGGCCGCTCCCTGTTGAGTTCTTGCCAGTAAGTAAGGTGTGAGGAAACAGGAACTTGCACTCTTAAGGCGTGGGGACCACGTACTAGAGGCTTTTAAGCAGGTCAACTGAGACCCTCAGGGGTGAGGACTCAGAGGCTTTCAGTCTGAGGAGTCGTGGAAACAGGATTGGCTGAGGAGTTGGCTGTGGCTTGTTCTGCTTCTCTGATCTTTCAGCATTCACCCCAATATCTGGCTCGTTTTTTTTTTAATTAAGACCATTTAGCAATTTGCCTTACAAGTAAGTGTTTTATTGTAAGCTCTGATAAGTTGCCTCTTAACATACCCTTCAGCTGAGTTTGATTGGGTTAGCAGTCATCTGAAAAGGAAAATTTGGTTCCGATAATTGGCTTTAAAATAATAAACAGAATTACCAATGTCATTAACCCTAAAGTTAATGTTATTGCTTGGAATTTAGAATGTGTCTGTTTCGGTGAGTAGTTTATCATAGGATACTATGAGTAAAACATATTGAGTGATGCTAATCACTTTTGAGTAGTTATAGAGTTCAGTTCTCTCGTCTGTGTGTAGAATTCAGTAGGAAAAGAAACCCTACACTAAGAAAATAACTCACATTGGCCATTACTAATTATGTAATGTGTGCCATTAATTTATTTTTAATTTTTATTACATTTTGTTCTCTGTCTATACATACCTTCTAAAGTCTTTATGCTTTTCTTTTGTCAAGCCAGAAAAAAATGAAAGAGTAGGAATAAGGCTCATAGACGTGAACGTAAGATTGTTATGACTTAGATAGACATCTTGTCACATTCCATGTTGAGAACTCAGCCTTATCTATGTGTCCAGGAAGTTGAGACTTGACTGGAAGCAAGTCTTAGCTAATAATGTTTAAATAGGATATGTTCTAGGACGATCAATAAATTTCTGTACTAAATTGAATCAGGACAAAGATGATTGAGTGCATGCATGAGAGAGAGAGAGAGAGAGAGAGAGAGGGTGTTTTCGTGCACATGCTGGTAGCTGGTATGGAGGCTAAAGAAGACTTAGATGTCTTACTAATCTATCTTAGTTTTTTTAGACTGGATCTCTTACTGAACTGGGAGCTCACTGAGTAAGTAGACTGGCTGGCCAACGAGCTTCAGGGATTTGACCGTCTGCTCTCTCCTGCTCTCTCCTTTTCTTGGTGTTGGGGTTGCAGAAGCCAGGCACCACACCTGCCTTTGTGTAGGTGCTGGAGATTCAAACTTGAATCCTCATGTTTCAATGCCAGGTACATGACCAAGTCAGCTATCTTCCTACTCCCAGGACAGCGACTTGTTGATTCCTTCAGGTACTAAGGAATCTGTAATTAAGAGTAGCTTAAACAAGGACCCCTCCTCCTTCCTTGCTTTCTTCAGCCTGCATATGCTCTAACAGTTGGAAAGTGACCGTATAAGTACAGGAAACAGGCTGGTGAGGTGACTCTGTGGGTAAGGGCTTGCTGCCATGTTGATGACCTGTGTTTGATCATTGGACCCCATATTGTAGAAGGAGAGAACTGACTCCCACAAATTGTCTTAGGACTTACACATATCAAACACACAAGCACACACAAACATTTTTAAAAATGCAGGAAATAACTTCCCATTCCGTGTGCTGAGGATACAGTATAATGGAAGAGAACTTGCCTAGCATGTGTGAAGCTCTAGGTTTATACCCAATGAAGAGCCTCAACCAATAGAAATGGAAAATAAAAATTCTAAGCCCTATTATAAAACCTCAAAACTTTTCAGGTCCTAAGTCTCTGTTTTCTTCTTACTGTGCTTACCTTATCCAGGGATTATTAAGACCTCAGATCACCCCACACTTTCCTGGGCGTGCCTGGAAGTCTTGCTTAGGACCTTTGGAAGACAAGTGACATGATTAACAGAGGTGACATTGGTTTGCTTAGCTTATACATAGGAAAGGAGAGAGGAGGCAGAGCTTGCAAATGCTTCTTTCTGGATATGACATGACAGCAGCTGTGATTTCTTGCACAGATTTGGACAAGATCCAGCAGTCAAAATTCCACATAGATGGGGAGGCACTCTCAAGACCCCACCCATTACTAAGGAGTTTATTGGCAGTTGATCGATGCTGAGTGAGGGAGAACCACTCTTCCTTAGGGGGTGTTGTGACTCGTAGGTTGCATAGTGGGTGACCCCACACCTCTGTACATGGTCAGCATTAATTGGACTGAAGATAGGAAGAGCACACATTGAAGGGAATCTGTAGGATATGGGGGATGATATGATAATATATATATATGTATTTATGTGTATATGTGTATATATATATATATGAAATTTTCAACTTTATTTTAAAATTCACACATGAAATAGATCACTGGCCTCTTTGTCAAGAGTGCTGTGAGATCTTCCATATCGTACCCAGTGCAAAACAGGTGGATTAAAAATGTGTGGGCATCTTCAGGACCCACCCAAAGCCATTTTGCCCAAATCCACCTGCCCAGAACAAGCACTGAGGTTATAGTTCTAATGACGTCACAATGATGTGTCTCTACACTGTCGTTCATTGTTACTGATTGAGAAATGTCCCCCACTGGGTTGCGTTTTTGAACACTTTATCCTTAACTTGGGTGTGGGAGCCTGTTCTCGGGTTCCTTGTGGCTTTACCCAGCAGGTCTGCATAGAGGATGATTAGGACCATGGGCCTGAGTGCAGGTGTCTGAGATGGTCTGCCCTTGGCTGTGCTGAGGGAGAAGGTCATTTGCTCCACCCCTTGGCATCTCTATAAAAACCCTGGGGCCCAGACAGTCGGGGCCCGTTGGAAAAGGTTCCAGGCCCTCTCGAGGCTATCCTTTATTTTCTATCTGTTTATCTCCGCAAGATTCTCCGCAATAAATCCTTCTATCTAATATTTCCTGCTGCTCACACTCAAGAAAACTCTGGGAAGCTGTGGGGTTGGTGGGTAAACGCCCCACACTTGGGGAAATGTTTTAGGGTGTTGTGGAACCTTGAATAGAGAAGGCATGGCTGGAGGAAGTACGCCACTTTGAGGGTTGCAGCCCAGGCCCTCTTCCAACCTGAACTCTGTTTTCTGATCTGCCAAGATGTAAAGAGCTGAACCACTGTGTGGGGCCAGCAGCTCCCATGCCTTCCAGGCCCCGGTGATGGGACTGATACCCTGAAACTGTGAGGTGGAATGAATTCTTGCCTGTCAGTTGTTTCTGTCAGTATTTGGGCACAATGAGAGAAGTAACAGAAATTCACTGTTGGTGCAGTTTTGGAGACCATAACCAAATGGGAGAGGAGGAAGCCAGAGTCCTTTTATTGTTATTATTTTTGTGCTGTTAGGAACTGAACTCAGGTTTGCACAAATGCTGTGTAAGTACCATGTCACTGAGCCACATTCTCACCCTTTTATTAGAGACCAAGTAATGGGATGTTGGCCCAGGAAAATTTTATCTGCAATAGACTTCAACCAGGGGCTTAGAGTTAGGACTCTTGGAGATGGAGCTTCTTTCTATTATCCCACCTTACCATTCATGTTTTTCTCCCTTATAACATCTCCTTTATCAAGGATTATTCTGTCTTTATGCACTCATACTCAAGAACTACTTGCCAAAGTTTACATATATGTGTTCTGTTTTTCTGTTTCCTTGAATTTTGCTTTAGTTACCTATTGACATATAATTACTCCTAAACTGAGTGACATAAAACATTTCCTATCTTAACTTTTGGTAAGTTAGAAATATGAATAAGGCTTAACTACTTCTCCGGTTTTAGGTTCTTACAAAGCAAGATATCAGCTACAATATAATCGAGGCAGGGCTTGTCTGAGAAAGGATCTGCCTGCAAGCCCCTCAGATAGTTGTGACTCTATCAGTTTCTTATGAGCTATTGACCGAAGTACCCAGAGTTCCTTGCCGTGTGTACCTCCCCCAAGTGCATCTTGTAACATGGCAACTGATGTCATCAAAGTGAATAGAGGACAAGAGTGGGAAAACATTACTGGATCCAGACAAGTGTCATCGCTTTTGCTCTGTTCTCTTTGTTAAGTGTGAGCCGATCGTTTCAACTGTAGTAGAAAGAAAGGTTACTGAAGGGGACAAATAAGGCAAAGTCACTGGGAGACATTTTAGAATAGCTTCCCATACTATTGGATCCCTTAGCTCTTCAGTGTAACACTACCATAACTTCAGACATCTAACTTGAGTCTGATAGCTGTCTTACTGAAATGTCCAGACATTTAATAACAACTTAGTGCTTGTATTGTAATTGATAAGGTCAGTCTTAGTTCTTGCTCACAATGGGAAGAATAGAAAAAATAAAGCACTAATTAAGCTCTCAGAATTACCTCAGTGGACAAGGTATCAAGAGAAAAATATCTTAAAACATAATTTAAATGTGATTATTGTGCCAAGCTCTTAACAATATCTTTGAAATTTTTATTTCCTTTGGCTGTCAGGCCTTATGAAGGGTTGATTTATCTGCATAGTCTGTCTTCTGCCCAACTCCAACTTGTCAGTGGGAGTAGTAATTGCTTTTTCGATCTTTGTCTATTTACTGTCAGCTTGCATTGATCTTAATGATCACTCCTTGTTACTGAGGTAATATTGTGAATCTCTCCAAGCAAAGGATTATCTGCCCTGCAGGGTTTCAAATTCTTGGCTGTGTTTAATAAAAATATCCAATTACTAACATTGCTTTAGTGACACGGCAGTGTTTATCATCAAGAACTAGAAAAACTGACTTCAGTTGCCCATTTCCCACTTTATTTTTCTTTGAGACATCCAAATTTTAACAGGTGAGGTTTACAGTAACATGTTTTTATGAAATATGTTTTATTATAGGTAAAGCTAAGAATTAAAATAGTTATGAATTTAAAATGTAAACAAACTAAAGCATTTATTACGTAATTGAAGCACTTTTTTGTAACTAGTGAGATGAAATGAATTTCAGTTTTTGCTTTTGGTCACCTTTGAAACACTGGTCTCTGTCGTATTTTATTTTGTGAGCAGGAAGAATTTTCCTTCATATATGTTAATTGGTGAAAAGTTTCTTTTCACATTTAAAAATGATATGTGGGACAAATATTTAATAGAGCAGGGCAGCCGTATTTGAGTGTATTTGGTACAAAGTTGTGGAACACAGTCCCAATGAATACACACACAAAACATTCCTACACCTAAGACTCAGGGAACATTGCGGGGGTCGGGGGGTGGGGGAGTGCAGAAAGATTGTAAGAGCCAGGAGGTCAGGGAGTTTGTTGTGAGATTGTGTCTCCTAGTAGTGTCAGGAGCTACACCCATAAAGTCCCACCAGCATGACTACCTAAACATGAGCTAAACAAGGCCAACACCAATAGACATGCCACAGTGGACAGGGAAACAGTTGAGGCCTCAACCCTACACAAAGAACTACAAGCAACTAAGGAATATTAAGAGTGGTATAGTCTCTGGGGAAGAGCACACCAACAAGTTATCTAATACCATATGGTCATTCCTGAAAACATACATATGAGTAACATATAGACTGTGAGCAGGTTGTAGTTAGGAATATATGCATATAACAACAATGAAAAGATGCCATGAATTTGAAGGAGCTAGGAAGTACCTATGGGAGGGTTTGGAGGAAGGAAAGGGGAAGAAGGGATAATTTTCTCAAAATTAAAAGAAAAAATGAGTGTATTTGGTGTTGTGTACCTATAATTTTTGATCTGGAAATTGAGGTAAGTAGGTCAAGAATCTGAGACCAAGGGCTGGAGAGATGGCTCAGTGGTGAACACTTGCCGCTCCATTGGGTTCCCAGGACCCACATGAAGGCTCACAACTGTCTGCGAACTCCAATTCCATGGGTTCCAATGCTGGTTTCTGGCCTTTGCAGGCACTGTATATACAGGCAAATAAAAACACTGATACATGTAAGAATTAATAAATAAACCACCAACAGCAACCCTTGAGACCAACTTGGACTACATAGCAAATTTCAGGCCAGTCTGACATACACAGTGAGACCCTGTCACAGATGGAAAAGAAAGTTTAGCTGACTCTCTGTTCATATTTAATTTTACCTTTAAAAATTTAAGCTATGCATCATGGCCTACACCTGGAATCCCAGTACTTAGTAATCTTAAGGTGAAAGGTCATGAATCTGAGGCCAGCCTTAGCTACCTAGTAGACTTTTTCTCAAGGAAACTGAAAAATTAGAGCTGGGGATGTAGCTCAGCTGGTGGAGCATCTGTCATGCATGAAGCACCTGTACCCATTACTCAGCCCAGTGTAGAACTGAGCATTATCTAAAATCCAGCACTGGAAGATTAAAAGTTCAAGATCACCTTCAGCTCCATAGCAAGTTCAAGGCCAGTCTGGGCTACATTAGATACTGTCCCGTGCCTCCCACCCAAAATCAAAATAAAGTAACTCTTCACCCAAAATATCTACGTGTATCTAGTTTGAAGAGTCATAGTTTGAGATTTGTTAACACAAAAAGTTATTCTGTTTCAGTCATCTGTTACTGCACTAGCTATTCCAGGGAGCTAGGGAGGTGATGGTAAGGTGTTCCCTATGCTGGCATGGGGACCTGAGTTTATCTAAAACCCACATGAAAAATAAAGGGGGTAAACGTGATGGTGTCAGCCTGTAATCAAGCAGTGAGGTGGTACATGCAGGAGGATCCCCGAGGCTTGCTGGCTAGCCAGGCTAGCTGAATTGGAAAGCTTCAGCAGGAGACCTTCTCTTACTATGGTGGAGAGCAAAGGAGGAAGATGACCAGTATCCACCCTTGTCTCCACACGCACGCATGAGTGTGCAGATGCACGTCCTCCTACCCGGGCCGTTGTTTGTTTTAGCTTTCCGTCACTGCAACAGGTATTTGAGACAACTTACAAAGAGAAAAGGTTTATTAGTGCTCATGCTTTTGGAGTTTGGGTTCGTTATCAGTTGGCAGTTTTTCTTTTAGGCTTGTGGTGAGACAGTACATGGTGGCAGTGTGTGGCAAAGCGAAGCAATTCGCCTCACGGATGGTGAGAGAAAGAGAGGGAGGAGGAAGCCAGAATCCCAAAATCATCTTCAAGGAGATTCCTGAAATCACCTAAGACTCTCCACTAAGCCCCATCTCCTAAAAACCACTGTCTCCTTCTAGTGCCATGCTGCCAGGCCTTTATCACATGGACCTTTGTGGGAGATACTGTGGTGCTTGTTTTAGAGCCAGTATTCTGTGAAGGCTCCCCTAGTACCCCACCTAGATCAGATAATAAATGCATATTACATTATACTAAGACTGAGCCTTTGGCAAGAAGGGCTGTGTAGGGCTATTGCACAAATTTAATGCGTGCATGCACAGTAAGTAGTTGCAGGTTGATCATGCCCAAATTCTCTTGGTACTTAAGCTACATTCAACTCACTGTTGTTGGTGTAGTTCCCATCCTTAGTGCCAGTAGAGAAAGCAGGAGAGATAGGTTGTAACCAGAGAAGGAAGCCTATAATGTAGAGCTCGAAATTGCAAAAAGAATTTTAAGTATGAATGGCAAATGTATTTGGGGGAAGAACTTAAGATGTTCCTAATTCTCTTCAATAAGAACCAGAACTATAGATGTGAACTTGATGCAAAAAGAAAATATGGGGCCTTTTGTCCAAAAGATGATTAAGAATTTCAAGGCAGTTGGGCTTGGTGGTGCTTGCCTTTAATTTCAGTACTTTTGAGGCAGAGGCAGGATCTCTGTGAATTCTAGGCTAATCTGGTCTTCATACTGAGACTCTGTCTAAAAAAAACTAAACAAAATCAAAACCAGAGTTTCAAGGCAGTAATCTCAAGACTTTAAAACAAAGACCTAGAAAGAGCTAGATGACACAGTTACACAGGTCATGTAACCTGTGTATAGAAGATGAACAAGGAAGAATGGAAGGTTGGAAAGTGACTTGAAGCATTTGTCTACATTGTTCTATTAATAAAAACTCAGGAGTCAGATATTGGAGTAAAAACCCAATAGATCATGAAAGCAGTGGAGGAACAACTATCTGACCCTCTATCTCCATGCTTCTCAGATTGAAAAGGCCCATAAATCCTTTTCAGCCCTTCCTACTCTTCCCTTTGCCTCTCTATTGTATTGTAACCTGGGCCCTCTAAAGTCTCTATAGCTAATTCCAGTCACCTAGTCATTGACTCTACCCCCTGATTCAAGGTTAACTTCATTAACAGTCTTGGAGTGTCACAGTATAATCAAAAACCCTGCAACAGTGACTGCAAGGAAAGATCCATTTGTATGACCAGTAACCCAAAAGACCAACTGTATTCCATACAGCTTTAGAGCAAATCTTCATCTCACGTGATACATAGACGAGTGACATGATTTTTAGTGTCAATCTGTCAACTAGATGGAGTCACTTTCTCAGAGGGAATGAATCTGATTTTTATTTTGATCAAAATAAGGAAGCCAAAGAAAAATGCCCTAGAACAGATTACCAAGAGACCTTGGCTGTCCTCTCTGAGAGCTTCTACTACTTTTCTAGTAAAAAAATGAGTGAAAAATGATCAGACCATGAAAGAAAAACAAAGTGGTTTTCAGAAGTTGAGAAACATGGCTATAGAAATGCATAGATTTGAATATGAAAGATTGCCATGCGGTTTGCAAAATACAACAGTCTATTCAAATATTTGAGAGCCTGATAGATAGATACAGTAGACCTTCCCTTTGATAATAGCTCCAGTAGACCTTCCCTCCAATGATAAGATGCAGTAGACCTTCTCTTCAATGCTAGATGGCAGTAGACCTTCTCTTCAGTGATTGATAGATGCAGTAGACCTTCCC
>CABHPH010143239.1:19136-35636 GCA_902168325.1 Peromyscus nudipes
CAATGACTGATAGATGCAGTAGACCTTCCCTTCAATGATTGATAGATACAGTAGGCCTTCCCTTCAATGATTGATAGATACAGTAGACCTTCCCTTCAATGATAGATGCAGTAGACCTTCTCTTCAGTGATTGATAGATGCAATAGACCTTCCCTTCAGTGACTGATAGATGCAGTAGACCTTCTCATCTAGGTGGAATTGCTTGTGCTTGCTTTACCTTTGGATATAGCATGCTTATCAGTGCCTGTGAGAGGGAGGGTTAGGAAGCAGAATTGACAAGTCAACAATCTGAGAAGCAGAACTGGGAGGCATGTCCAACAAAGCCCAAGAACCATTGGTAGACAAGCTCTAATGTATTTATGCTGACTGTGGCTCATACTAGGAATAAAAACTGAAAGACATGAGGGACTTGTGTCTGTGTCCAGTGTTCTCCAGTTTCTTTTCAGTCATTATAGTGGAAAAAACATTTTGTACTAGTGAGATATGCATAATTATGAAAAAGCATATAATTTTCCACTCGCTGTTCTTAAGGAAACATTTTTTAAGAGTAAATAATGAGTCCAAGGTTTAAAAAGCCTGAAGAGTTTTCCAGAAAATTGTGATAATACATTATGGTTGGCATGATAAGGTAATGGGATCCATTTGTACTCCCTGGCAAGGGATTGTGTCTCCGTCATTGAGTTGTATTTAAGAAAAGGTGGTTTCAGAAACCCCACAAAGTGCCTTATTTGCACTGTTTTTGAGTGGAATTGCACCTTGCTGCAGCTTTCTTGTTCTGAGGTAGTACAGCCATAATTGCATTCTACAGTCAGCCTGATAAGCTCTTGAGGCTGGCAATAGGACAGTTGCTTCTTAAAGAGTACAGTTGGAGGTGATAACTAGAGGAGGCATGAATATATAGGTTAAAGAGTTATGTTTTGAAAACAAATCAGGATCTAATGACCTAAGGAAATGTTGACCATCAAAGTGTTATGAGAAAGCAAATATATTCCAGGAGTATTATAATTGTTCAACATTGAATAAATTCCAAAACACCTTTTGGATAATTCCTTCAGTTGGCTTTTTTAGAGTATCATTAATGAGAAGTTAGCTTTTTGAGAGTTCTCCACATCAACTTCTATAGTGGCTGCACCAGTGTGCAATCCTCCTCACAATGAACAAGGACTCTCTCTCCCCTAGCCCCTCTAGCATTTGTTGTCTCTTATTTTGTGGACCTTTGCCATTCTGACTGGGGTAAAACGAAATCTCAAAGTTGTTTTGATTTGCATTTCCTAATTGCTAGGGATTTTTTATTAGCCATTTTTTTCTTCTTTTGAATAACTATTGGTTCTATTCCCAGGTCTATCTTTGTATCATTTGGTTTTTTGACTCTTTGGGTTTTTTTTTTAAGTTCTTTTTTTGTTTCTTGAGACAGGATTTCTCTGTGTAGCTCTTGTTGTCCTGGAACTCTCTCACTGTAGACCAGACTGGCCTTGAATTCAGAGACCTGTCTTTCTCTGAGACATTCTTTATACATTCTGTATATGAGTGTTCTGTCATGTATAACTGGGAAAGATAGTCTCCAAATCTGTAGGCTTCCTCCTCACCTAGTTGTTTCTTTAGCTGTGCAGAAGCCTTTTCAGTTTTATGATGCCTCACTTGTTCATTGTTAGCCTTACTTCTTGGGCAAATTAAATCCTATTCAGAAAGCCCTCCCCCACATCTAAATCAGGTAGGGTACTGCCTATGTTATTTCTAGCAGTATCATTGTTTCAGGTTTCATATTCGGGTCTTTGATCCATTTGGAGTTAGTTTTGTGCAAAGCGATAGTTACAAGTCTAATTTTTTTCCTTCATGGCAGCATCCAGTTTTCCCAGCACCATTGGTTGAGGAGGCTTTCTTTTCACCAGTGAATTGTTTTTAGCATCTTTGTCAAATATTAAATGGCTGAAGTTATGAGTGATCATGTTTGGGTCTTCAGTTTTGTTCCATTGGTCTACATAGCTGTTTCTGTGCTAGCACCATATTTTTATTACTATGGCTTTGTAACATATCTTAAGATCTGGAATGGTAATTTCTCCAGCATTGTTCTTTGTTTGTTTGTTTGTTTGTTTGTTTTTAAATCAGGATTGTTTTGGCTATCTGGGGTAGTTTGTGAATTCCATGTGAATTTTAGGACATTTTTTTTCTATTTCTGGGATAGGATGGTGATTTTGATTGGAATTGTATTACATCTGTAAATAGCTTTTAGTAAAATGGTAATTTTCACAATATTCTGCCAATCCATTAGCATTAGGTGTCTTTCCATTTTCCAGTGTCTTTATCTCTTTCTTCAGAGGTTTAAAGTTTTCATTGTAGTAGTCCTTCAGTTCCTCAGTTAGGTTTATTTCTGGGTGTTTTATTTTCTTGGAGGCTATTACAAATGGTGGTGTGTCTACGATCTCTTTCTCTGTATGTTGTTGTTGGTATAGAAAAGGTATTGGATTAGTATAAGTTGATCATGTATCCTTCCACATTGCTGAATTTTCTTATTGTTTCTAGCAGTTTCCTGGTAGAATTTTTTGGGGATATCTAATGTATAATATCATGTCATCTGTAAATGGGAATAGTATGACCTCTTTTTTTATTTTATCCCTTCGTTTCCTTCTCTAGCCTTAGATTCCAGCTAGTACGTTGAGCACAACATTGAAAAGAAGTGGGAAGAATAGTGGACACCCCTTTCTTGTTCCTGATTTCAGTAGGGTTGCTTCAGGCTTTTCTCCATTAAAATGATGTAGGCTGTGAGTTTCTCATATATAGCTTTTATTATGTTGCAGTATATTCCTTCTAGCCCCATATTCTCTAGGATTTTTATCATGAAATCATGTTGGATTTTGTCAAAGGCTTTTTTTGCGTCTATTGAAATGATCATGTGAGTATTTTTCTTTAAGTCCATTTATATGGTTTATTACATGTATTGACCTGTGTGTGTTGAACCTTCCCTACATTTCAAGGATAAAGCCAAGCTGGTAATAGTAGATAATGTTTTTGATGTATGTCTGTATTCTGTTTGCAAGTATCCTATTGAGCATATTTGAGTCTATGCTCATCAGAGACGTTGCCTATGGTTTCCTTTGTTGTCCTGTCTTCACCTGGGTTGGGTAGTAGAGTGATACTGACATCACAGGAGTTTTGGAGTGTCCCTTCGTTTTTGTTTTTTGCTTTTTTTTGTTTTTTGTCTATTTTTTAGTAGTTTAAGAAGTGTTGTCTGTAGGTCTTCTTTGAAACAGAAAGTAGAATTCTGCTGGTCTATCTAGCCCTGGACCATTTCTAGCTAGAAGCCTTTTTATTACTATTTCAATCTCCTCATTATCTTGGGTCTATTTAAGTTGTTGACTTCCTTTTGGCTTTGATGGTTTGAATCTAGAAATTCATCCATTTATTTTAGGTTTTCCATCTTAATGGAGTACAGGTTTTTAAAGTATTTCCTTAAAATATTCTGAATTTCTTAGGTATCTGTTGTAATGGTTATTGTTTTTTAACGTTGTAGTGTTGTGTGTAGTGTTATCCATTTCTGATTCTGTTAATTTGGCTCCTCTGTCCTTTTTGGTTAGTTGGGCTAAGGCTCTTCAATCCTGTTCATCTTCTCAAAGAACCAGGCTCTTTGATTTGTTGATTCTTTGTATTTTGTTTGTTTCTATTTCATTAATTTATGCTCTGATTTTTATTATTTTCTTGCCATCAACTGGGTTTGAATTTGGTTTGGTCTTGTTTTTGTACATTTTTGAGTCATAACATTAAGTCATTTATTTGTGCTTTCTGATTTTTTTAAATGTAATCACTTAGCACTATAAATTTTTCTTGGAAGACTGTGTTTGATGTGTCCTAGAGGTTTTGTTGTATTATGTTTTCATTTTCATTTAATTCTAGGAAATTTTTTATTTCTTGATTTTTCTTTGATCCATTCATTAATGAGTTGCTTAATTTCCATGAGTTTGTATATTTATTAGAGATTTATTTGCTGTCCCATTTAAGTTTTATTGCATTGCAATAAAAAAGGATACACAGTTATTTCAGTTCTTTCAAATCTGTAAAGATTTGTTTTGTATCCCAGGATGTGGCATTTTTTTTAGAGAAGCTTCAGTGTGTTGCTGAGTATTCTTTGGTCTTTGGGTGGGATATTCTGTAGATATCTGTTAAGTACATTTGATGTATGATGTCAATGAATTCTGGTGTTTATTTTTTGTCTTGATGGAATGTCTATTGGAGAAGGTGGGGTATTGAAATCCCTACTAGTAATGTGTTGGTATTAATCTGTTTCTTTAAATCCAATAGTAAATTTTAAATGAAATTGGTTGTACCAGAGTTTGGTACATACGTAGTTCAGCTAGTAATCTCTTCTTAGTTAACTGTTCCATTGTTTAGAATGAAGTGTCCCTCTTACTTTTTCTGATTAGTTTTAGTTTGAAGTCTATTTTGTCATGTATTAGGGTAGGGATGCCTGCTTGCTTCCTGATCCTATTTGATTGAAGTACTTTTATCCGTCCATTTACTATAAGGTAATGCCTATCTTTAGAGCTAAAATGCATTTCTTATAGACCACAGATAGATGGATTTTGTTTCTTGATCCGTCAGTCAGCCAGTGTCTTTTGATTGGAAAATTGAGGCTATAGACATTTAAAGTTATTGTTGAAATGTTTGTGTGTTAATTGCAGTAACCATGTTTTTGGCTGATTTTGGGTGGCATTGTTTGCACATCTGGTGATACTTGTGTTTTAATAAATATGGACTTGTATTTTTCCCACAGTCTCTTGGCTGTGCTCACTCCTCTCTTCAGGCCAAAACATTGCTTCCTGTGTTTTCTTTAGGTTTGATTTGTTGGATGTAATTTTTATTTAAGGCTGTTTACATCATGGAAAATTTTCTTTCTCCTTCAATTATGGCAAATAGTTTTGCTGGTTATATTAGTCTAGGCTGATCTTCATGATCTTTTAGAACTTAGAATGCATTGCTCCAGGCTCTTCTGGCTTTCAAAGTTTTTCATTGAGAGATAAGTTATTATTATGGTGGATTTTCTTTTATATGAGACTCGTGTTTTTTCTCTTGCAACTTTCAATACACTTTCTTTGTTCTGTCTACTTAGTGTTTTAACTATGATGTGCTGTGAAGATTTTCTTTTCTGGTCTTGTCTATTTGGTGTTCTGTCTGATTCTTGTTTCTCTATAGGTATGTCTTTCCTTAGTTTGGGGAAGTTTTCTTCTATGATCTTGTTTAAGATCTTGGGATTCTTCTCTCCCATCTATGCCTGGAATTTGAAAGTTTGGTCTTTTCATGGTGTCCCACATTTCCTGACTGTTCCTTTCTTGTGGTCTTAAAATTTGTTATAGTGTAGTTTATTTGGTCTTTATACTCTCTTTGAGTCCTGCTGTTCTGTCTTTTTCTTGATACATTCTACTTGTCAGGCTTTCCTTGGAGTTTTCTAGTTGAGTTATTGGGCTTTTCAATTCCATCTCCATTTCAGCTTAAGTCCTTTTCCATGATTCCATCTCTGTACTGAATTTCATTAGAAAGTCTGGACTCTCTTCATCATGTCCGTCAGCCTACCTCTTGTGTTTTCTTGGGCATTACTTGACTGTTTATTCTCCTTAAGTTCTTTCTCCTTATTCATCGAGCTGTTTCTTTGTGTCTTTAAATTCCTTGTATTCTTTGCTGTTTGTGATTGGTCTTTTAAATTCTGTATCCTGGGGTTCATCTAGGTAATTCTCATTGGCAAACATTTCCACAGGACTGGTATGTTATGGAGAGGAGAGATTGGTTTGGTTTTTCCTATTGTTTGTATTTTTGCAATTGTTTTGTATTTTTGTATTTTCTGGGCCTATGAACTTCTTTTGTTAGTTCTATGTCTGATGTGGGCAGAGCAGGTTGGGGCAGAAGAGCAATTGTATGGGCAGGTTGTGCCTAGAGGTTGGAAATGGCTTAGGTGGCATGAAGTAGGGTGGACAGAGGTGACTGGGTTGGTATGTAGGATGTAGATGCTGGTCCAAGCCTGCAGAGTGTGGGGGTAGCTCTGGCAGACTAGCCCCTAGAGAAGGATGTCCAGGATCTGGCTGGCTAGTTTTTTAATTATTTTTTAGGTACCTAACAGAGTTTGGATTTTGTCATAGTATCTTCATCCATATGCCATTATACCTTGTTCTCATTGATCCCCCCTTACCATGGCCATTCTCCAGGACCTCTTCAGTCTCAGGGTTCCCTTTCTTCCTCCAGTTGGTCCCTCTTCCTGCTTTCCTATTACATCACCCTCTCTGTTTGCCATCTCCCTTAAGATCTCCTCTCTTCTCTCCTGGTCTCCCTTCTAGTTTGGTGACCTATACACACACACACACACACACACACACACACAAACAAACATATATACACACACATATACATACACATATACACACATGCACACTTTCAGTTTAGGTTCTAAGTCTGAGGAAAACTACATGGCATTTGTCTTTCTGAGTCTGGTGTGTTTTAATTATCATGATTTCCAGTGGCATCCATTTTCTTGCAATTGTTTCCATGATCTCATTTTTCTTTGTGGCCATGTAAAATTACTTTGTGAATATGTTTCACATTTTCATTATGCATTCATATTTGCGGATGGCTATCTAGTCTAGTTCCTTTTTCTGGCTATTGTGAACAATTTAGCCAGAAACCCGGATGCCAGTTATCTTTGTGATATGCTGACTTTGGGTATGGAGTGTCCTATGGTAGTTCTGTTTTCAGTCTCTTGAAGAACTACCATACTAATTTCACAGCGACCGCACAAATGTATATTCCAACTAGCACCGAGTTAAGAATTTTTCTTTTCCTGTATTGTGGTCAAGATTTGCTGTGTGTTTTCTTGATGCTAGCTGTTCTGAGTAGAGTGAGACGAACTCTGAAGACAGTTTTAATTTACATTTCCCTGATGCCTACAGATGTTTAAAAAAACCTTTCCCTGTGGTGATATTGTGCTCCCCAATATATCGTGCACCCTAATAAATTTATTGGGGGTCAGAAAACAGAACAGCCACTAGACAGACATAGAGGCCAGAAAATGGTCACACTTTTAATCCTAGCCTTCTGGAGGCAGAGATCCATCTGGATCTCTGTGAGTTCAAAGCCACACTGGAAACAGCCAGGCATGGTGACTCACGCCTTTAATCCCAGGAAGTGATGGCAGAAAGCAGGAAGGTATATAAGGCGTGAGGACCAGGAACTAAAGGCTGGTTAAGCTTTTAGGCTTTTGAGCAGCAGTTCAGCTAAGATCCAGTTGGATGAGGACTCAGAGGCTTCCAGTCTGAGGAAACAGGATCAGCTGAGGAATTGGTGAGGTGAGGAAGCTGTGGCTTGTTCTGCTTCTCTGATCTTCCAGCATTCACTCCAATAACTGGCATCAGGTTTGATTTTATTAATAAGACCGTTTAGAATTACATCTACATTTCCCAGTATTTACTGGCCATTGATATTTCTTCTTTTGAGAATTACTCATTAGCCCATTTATTGTTTGGATGGCTTGGGGTCTTTTGGTGTTTAATTCTGCAGTTCTTTATGTGTCTTAAATATCAGTCCCCTACCTTGTATGTAGTTGTTGATGTTCCCCACATTTTAAGGCAGTCTCTTTACTCTGGGGGTGGTTTTCTTGCTGTGTTAGTTTCATTTCCATAGCTCTGATAAAATCTTCGTGCAAAAAGCAGCCTCGAGGTGAAAGGTTTGCTTCAGTTCACTATTCCAGGTTACAGGTCAAGTCAGGGAAGGCCAAGGAGCTCGTTTTTTTTTTTTTTTTTTTAATTACAAATTAGTTTACAAATTGCAATTTTTTAAAACAACCAATGTTTTTAAAATAGGTTTATTATCGTGTGTGTGTGCATGCTCCTGAGTGTATGTCTGCTGCACTGTGTGCATGCAGGTGCTGGAGGAGGCTGCCCTGGAACTAGAATTATAGGCAGTTGGGAGCCACCTCAAGTGGTTTCTGGGAGCCAAACCCAGGTCCTCTGGAAGAGCAGCCAGTATTCTTAACTTCTGAGCCATCTCTTCAGCACCTGTTGGGTTTTTATAAACACTGCCATGATAATTATCCTCAAGGGTGTGTCTCCAGAAAACTCCATCTTTATTCGTTTTTAGTAAATGTCTAAAGGTGGAATTCCTAGGTCAATGGCATATCCAGTGTTTTCATCTGTGTTTCCCACTAACAAAGTATGACACATCCATTGCCCTACTCTTCAGGGTGTGGCTTGTGAGTGGAGCAGCCTCAGGGGCTATAACTCAAAGACCATTCCACAGGGAACTGTTCATCAGTCTGTCAATCTGTCATTTAACTGCCAGTCTCTGACTTCCCCCTTTCAAGCCCAGTAAACAAGGAAGAAACGAAAGAAATAAAACAAAGACCCCTGTTAAATTCCTCAGTTACCCAAGAAATTAATTCCTTTTGTTCCTCATGGCAGAACATGGTTTAAGTGTCGGATTGAGAGTGACACTGCCCACATTCTGTAGTGGGAAGCGCACTTGTTAATTCATCTATCACTTCTCTTATCCTGTAATTGTATGTGTTATCACAGTATTCTGTGTATATAGTGTGCACTTCAGAGAGCACTCAGCGCTGGGACTGAGACAACTCAGTGCCAGATCTCTTCCCCAACCTTCCCCCAGAAATACTATCCCTTCAGTTTTATAGTGGAGGTTGACTGCAGACCCTTCTGCAAGCTGGGCAAGTGCTCTGTCACTCAGCTGCACCCTCAGTCCTTGACATTCTCAGGTAAGATCTCACTGTGTAGCACAGGCTAGTTTCGAACTCAGGATCCTCCTGCCTCAGCCTGCCAGGTGCTGGAATGAAAGGCATGCATCCCCATACCTGATACTGTAATTTTGGGGATATGAATTTCAGATAATTATTATCTTCTTGCTATGATAACTCCCAGGAGTGAAAAATAAACAAAGTATGTTATATAGAATTATAGAATTAGTAAGTACTACATTTTAATAAAACTTCATTAAAAAAAGAACTTCTTTGTTAGTGTCACACACACACACACACACACACACACTTTGCTAATACCTTTCTTACAATATAGTTATCTCACAGTTTTTGGTTGAGTCTGTCACTGTTTTCATTGTGATCACTATGTAGCTGTTCATAGCTGAGCTATGTAATAAACTGTAAAAATACTTTTATAAAGTTTTCCTTTTTCTTGGAAACATAGCCCCCACAACTTAACTATTTTTTATTTTAAAATTATATTTATTTAAAATTCTTGTAAATGCATGTGTATATGTGTGGGTGCACAGATATCACAGTATGACATGAAGACTCGGAAGGTGGCTTTTGGAAATCCATTGTTTCCTTCTACCGCTGTGGAATATTAAAATATGTTACATTTGTTTATGCTGTAGAACATTTGTTTAATGATGCAAAGATGTTGCATTCTTTTGTGTTGCATTTGTTTAACTCTGTGAAGCTGTGTTACTGTGCCTGTGTAAAACACCTGATGGTCTAATAAAGAGCTGAATGGCCAACAGTGAGGCAGGAGATCGGATAGGCGGGGCTGGCAGGTAGAATGAATAGAAGGAGCTTTCTGGAAGCAAGGAGGAAGAAAGAGCAAGAGGACGAGGAGAGGAGGATGTCAGGGGCCAGCCAGCCACAGAGTAAGAGTGACAGAAAGATATACAGAAGTAAGAAAAGGAAAAAGCTCAAAGGCAAAAGGTAGATGGGAGAATTTAGGTTAAGTAAAGCTGGAAAGCTGGGGGGGGGGGTGGCACACACCCTTTAATCCCAACACTTGGGAGGCAGAGCCAGGTGGATCTCTGTGAGTTCAAGGCCAGCCTGATCTACAGAGCGAGATCCAGGACAGATATCAAAACTACACAGAGAAACGCTGTCTCAAAAAGAAAAAAGAAAAGAAAAGAAAGGAAAGGAAAGAAAAGAAAGGAAAGAGAAGGAAGGAAGGAAAAAGAAAGAAAGGAAAGAAAGAAAGAAAGAAAGAAAGAGCTGGAAAGAAAGAAGCTGGAAAGAAAAAAGCCAAGCTAAGGCCAGGCATTTATAATTAAGAATAAGCCTCCGTGTGTGAGCTGGGTGGCAGGGCCCGCAAGAGCCAAAGAGCAAAGAGTAAAAAACAACCACATTCTACCATGTGGGTCTCAGGGATTGAACTCAGGTTGTTAGGGCTGTAGGCCAAGTGCCTTTGTGCACTGAGCCATTTCACAGACCCCACACTTTACTGTTTATTTAGCACTAATCCTTCTCCAGACTTCCAGTTTCAATATCTGTCCTTTTTTTTCCTTCATTCGTTGGAACCATCAATCTAGTCAGCAGTGTTCTTTAATTCTGGGGAACTGAAATTTTTTTTTTCATGATTTCTCCCCGTCACTTCTCTCTTTCTGGAACCACCTCTAGTCAGATGTTGTTTATACTTCGTATCCTTGCTTCTTCTTCGCTGTGGAACACTGTGCCACTTAGATTTCACTATGTGATTAATTTCTAAGGGGTCCTATTTTCTATTCATGGCTTTTTCTTAGCATATTATTCTTATTGTAGAGGTATGGTCTTTTCCTTATTTTCCTAAGTACTTTAGTAAAAAGTTCATAATTAAATATACCTTGTATTATACAATACTTCTCTTTCTTTTCACTTATTTTTTGTGCAAGTGTGGTGGGGAAAATCAAGTCAGTTTAGCTTTGTGGGTTTGGGGAAAATTCTAGTAGTCTATTTTCTCTGCAGATTTTCAACCAATATTTCATATCATTTCCCCGAAAATCAATTGTTATTTCTGACAGTTTTGTTCTCTAAAGTCACTGAAAACACTGAATTAGCAAATATTGAACCATTTCCCAGTGGAAAATACAGGGCTGGGTTCCTCTGGGCCTTGGCTCTGTTTCATACTTTAGTGTGTATTTGATTTCAGTTGCTGTGCTAGGTACAGTGTGACCTTTCTATCTAGGAACACGTGCTCTTCGATTCTGGGAATTATATCAGTTCCCTCATGATATTTCCATCATCTGAATAATGCATAACCTAGTTTTGAGTGTGTTTCCCTTAAAATACATTATTTGTAGTGTATTGTTGATGAACTCAGCTCAAGGCTAACCACTATACTTCATGCCTGAATGAAGCTTTGTCTAGCATATATTTGCTCCATAAAGGACATCCCATAGACTTGAGAATGGTAGCTAGCACTCAAACTATGCACATGGCCATTTGAAACAGTATAGTCAGTAAACATTGGTACAGAAAACCAAAGACAAAAAAGTGGCACTAAGTGGACCACAAAAAGGATACTTGTATACTTTGAGTGCGGATCAGAAGGCAGCTAAGTTGACTTCAGCTGGAAATTTGTGTGTCAGGTAACTTGTGTGCACATCTACAAATAACCAAAAATGCTATTAGTTTGAGAGTTTACAAATAAATGTTAGTTAGTATGCAAATTTAGAAATAAAAGCCATGAAAAACGAAGGTCAGTTGTGCCAACTTGTGTCTCAAATTCCTGAACCATATGTGATTCTATAGCATAATTATACTTATTTCCTATTGACAGTCTTTAGATACTTTCAGGCCTCAGCATTCTCATTTAACAATTCAGTTACCATTGGTTTCACTTCCCACTTTGAAAAAAAAATTTTAATTTTAATTAAAATATAATTGCATCACTTTCCCTCTTCCCCGTCCTGCCTCTAATCCCTCTCATATCCCTTCTCTAAAACTCCTCCTATACCCCTACTCTCTCTCAAATTGATGGTTTCATTTTGATGGTTATTGTTACATATTATATAAATGCATTAACACAGCCTGCTGAGTCCGTTAGTGTGGCTTGTGTGTATGTAATTTCAGGGCTGACCACTTTGTAGTGGATAACCAATGAGGGTGCTCATCCCTGGGAGAGAGACTCTCTCTCTCTCTCTCTCTCTCTCTCTCTCTCTCTCTCTCTCAGCCATCATTAGTTGCCTATAGTTCTTGGTCTGGGGGCAGGACCCTGTGGGATTTCCTCCTTCCCTGTTAATATGTCTATCGATATTATCATTTGTTTGGGTCTTGTTTTGTCAGCCATATTGTTGATGATGTATTATGGGTGTAGCATCCCTGTTGTTTCTAGGAAACACAGTCTCACAGCACACTTCCTGGTCCTCTGGCTCTCATAATCTTTCTGCCCTCTTCTGGGTTATTCTGTGAGCCTCAGGTACAGGGGTTGTGTTGAAGATATATCTGGTATGTTTTATATATTTCAACATAGTCTGTGGATATCGACATTATAACCTATTGTGGTTTTCTGTAACGGTCTCCATTTGCTATAAAGAGAAGCTTCTTTGGTGAGGAATGAGAGCTTCACTTGTCCGTGGATATACGGATAAGTTTTAAAATGCAATTAGGAGTTATGTCTGTCTAGTAAAGTGGTGGTAGTAGATTCTCTTCTAAGATTCATGACCTCAGTAGCCCTGGGTAGTTGGTTAGGTTTCTAGTACCAGGCATGGTTTCCCTCCTGTTGAGTGGGCCTAAAGTCCCAACAGATAGAAGTTACTGCCAAGATATTGCATCTCTAGGGATATCTTGCCACTGGTCATTGTTATAATTCATTGGTATCACACTGTTGATTCCTGCTCTCCCTTGGTAGTCTGCATAGCATTTTCTGGCATTAAGAAAGCTGGGCCACAGGAAGAAGGCCTTCAGGTTAGAGCCAGCTCACATCTGAGTCCTGTGTCCACTGTCTTCAGCAATGGGAACGTAGCCTTCAACCTCTGACAGGCAACCAAGAGCAGCAAAAGCCTGTATTGTTTGGGGAGTCACTTGGACTACCCTGACCAACAGTTCAAATGGAGGTTTCTCATGACTGGTGCTGGGAGTTTTGTTAGCATGTTACTCTTGTAGGAAGCATTGTTAGCCCAAGTGGCATACTTTCATTTACACATGTATGTGTGTGTGTATATATATATATATATATACACACACATACATATATATATATGTATATGTATATATGTGTGTGTGTATATATGCATGTATTACATATAATTTTAGGTAAATATAAAATATGATTCTTTGAAGCTTTCTCAAACATCTTTGGTGCTACTTGTCACTCTCCCCTCCCCCTTCATCTACCTTGACTTCCCCTTAAGTCCCACTATCCAAAAAAATCAACATTTCTTATTTGCTGTTGTCTCTTTTCTCGTTTATTTTGTTTGTGGTTCTATAGTTTCTCGAGAGAGTGAAGGCGGATACCTTCAGTTGGCCGTATCTTAACTGGAATTCCCTCGCTACACACTTTGGGCAGGTCTTACACATACATTGGGGATAAGTACCGGTTGACTAAAGAAGGGCTCTGTACGTCTGCTCATTTAGCTTTCCTATGTAGTCCGTTCTAACAAGACTAAATATATTTATGTTTACTGTGTAAACAGCTGAGCCTGTCCCTCACCCTAGGGTTTCTGCTAACCTCTTCTGCATATTGGAGAATTGCCTAAAGAAGATGGGGAGTGAGTTTAAAATAAAAAAACACAAGTCCAGAAAACACACCTTATCTTCAAACATAGGCTGTGTTCTTCCCTCTTGCACCACACCTTCTTCTCTGGTTTTTATTTCTCCGTGTTGATGGTTTTATCAGTCAGTTACAGAAGGCTGCAAAATTGTGGTACTCAATGGGATCCCCCAAATCCTCTAATGAGGCCTTAGTGTATAGGAAACAACATGGGGTGGCCTTGGTTCTTGGCTGCAATCTTAGTCACTTTTCTACTGCTGTGGTTAAACACGCTGACTGGAAGCAACTTGTAGAAGAAAGGTTTTATTTGTTTTACATTTCCTGAATCACAGTTCACTGAAGTCAGGACAGGAATTCAAGCAGAGCAGAAACCTGGAGGCAGGAACTGATGCAGAGGCCATGGAGGGGTACTGCTTACTGGCTTGCTCCTCCTGTCTTGTTCAGTCTGCTTACTTACAGAATCTGGGACCATCAGCCCAGGGATGGTACCACCCACAATAGGCTGGGCCCTCCCCCATCAATCACTAATTAAGAAAATGCTTACAGTCTTGCCTACAATATATTATGGAAGCATTTTCTCAGCTGAGGTTCACTCCTCTCAGATGGTTATAGCTTGTGTCAAGTTGACATAAAATTAGCCAGCACAACTCCATATTTTGTGCAATTTCTCAACTATTTTGAATTCAGTTTCTTCACTTGTGCAGTAGACATACTGTCAATCTCATGGGATCATTGTGAAGAAGAAGGGAGAAAATTAAAGTTCTCAGTCCTGACCCAACACATAGCGAGGGATTCATATACCGTTAGTATTCAGCATTAGTGTTGAGCTGGGTTTCTACTCAGTTCATATACAGATGCACAGTTCAGTGTAGGCAGAAATAAGAATTAAAAACCTCTTTTCAAAGTTAACTACCATTATCTCTTTGCTCTGGCTCCTTTCTGGCTTACACATGTCATAGTTGCGTATTTCTTTTTTCAAGTTGAGGATACTCAAAACATTTCATATCCACTGCCACATTTGCCAGGACTTCCCGAATATAGACTTGAAAGTTGAATAATTTTCTTGAGTTGTTTGTGGCCTCTCCGATGGCACTTCCTTTAAAGTTGAGTGGTCTAGCAGAAGCCGATGCTTATTTATTTAATTGTGCCGTTACGGTAATGCAACCCATTTCCCAGCATAAGTGGGTGAGTGCCACCCTGGGTTGGGCTGGATTTAAAAGCTAAAGGAAAGCCCTCAGAGAAACAGAGGAAGCGCACATCTCCCTAAGGATAAAGTGCACATATCCCTCCAGGCCCTGGGTTGTGCATAGCCTTGGCTTCTGTGAGGATCCTTTGAACCAGCTGGACAATATGGGGTACCACTTAATCATGGAGGTGAGTGTGAGGACTTATTTGCTGATAATCAAACTCCCTTTTTCCTACTATGTATGGGTGTGCTTGCTGAAACTATGGGTCAGAAGCCATCATATGGGTCACTCCTGAGACAGCTGTTGATTGTAGACACTTTTGGAAGGTCATGTTTTTAAAAGCTGTGATGAGAAGTCAGGGGGGTCAGGAGTGAGAGGTTGGGAAATGTTTCTTAACAAACCAGATTTAAACTGTAGACTAAAGAAAATTACACCTAGGTGAGTTGGAGCAAATTCCTTGTGGGTAGTAGAGTTTTGAAGCAGGAGAGATGAGGGAGAATAAATCACTGAGAGCTATCATACCATTTTAATTGAGAGACTGTACTGGAGAGCTTGGATTTATTTTTGTCCTTCACAAACTAAGCATTTTTCTCCTGTAAACATTTTTGAAATGTTTACAGACTGTCTCTGATGTTTGCTTATCTATGAAGTGGAGAGAGTGCCAGCTCTCCAGGGGTTTGTAGCTGAGAGTACGGTTTATGTAATATAATGAACACCCAGTGGGCTCTTACTGTTAGCTGCAGTGTGTTCTTGCCAGTCTAGTTGCTGGCCACTTAGAGCATTCTTCCTCGGAACAGCTCACTTCCAAATGGGCTTATTGACTTTAGGGCTGAAGGCAGACCTCTGACATCTCAGTTTCCTCCTGGGAAAGCATTCAATACCCTCATATAAAAAGTAAGGGGACCATTATTTGTGAAGTTTAAATTGCTAATATTTGGCTGAGTTTGACTTATGAAAAGAGTAATTTTATGTAACTTAATGTAAAATATAATAGATAAAATATATTTTATATAGTTTTAAATAATGTAAATAAATAGGAAACATAAATTATCTACCTGATTTACTTCAGAAACCTAGGTAAAAATACCTGTGCAAGTGCTGTATAAAGTTGAGGCCATTATTATTATTTCAAGGTCCGAATCAGCATTTAAGAGAATGAGAGGGGCTAGAGAGATGGCTTAGGTGGTAAAGTCCTTGCCACACAAGTTCAATCCCTGGAACCCACATAAAACCCAAGCACAACAGTACACAGCCTGGAATCCCCCTGGAACTGGGGAGGCAGAGACAGGAGGATCTCCAGGACTCTACCCAGGCAGGCTAGTTAAACCACTGAGTGCTAGATCAGAGAGAGACCTTGCCTCGGTATGTGGAGAGACTAGAGAGATGGCTTAGCATTGGTTGCTCAAGAGGACATGGGTTTGGTTCCAATCCCCAGCACCCATATGGAAGCTCACCACTGTCTGTAACTCCAGATCCAGGGCATCTGATGCCCACTTGTAACCTCTGCGGGCATCAGGCATGTATGTGATGTATAGGCATACATTCAGGCAAAATACTCAAACTTATTTTTTTGTAAAGGTGGAGTACATCTGTTGAGCTCTGACCTCTACATCCATGCTCACACATGTGCACATGAACCTACACATACAGCAGCAAAAGAGAATGAGAGCAGGGGCCTTCTGTTTAAGCAAAAGAAGAAAAACTGTACACCAGAGCCTGTGGGGAATTCTGAGGGACTGTGCTCGGTACTGTACTCAGCCCTACTGGGCGGGGCAGCCCTGAGCTTTGTAGAGACTGAGAAAACAAGTGGGAGTGGCCATCAGGTCCAGTACCTTAGACTTCACACGGGGGGGGGGGGGGGGGGG
>CABHPH010143239.1:35736-80480 GCA_902168325.1 Peromyscus nudipes
GGGGGGGGGGGGGGGGGTGTGGGTGTGGGGTGTGATGGAGCTATCAAGCTGCCCTGCCTCACTCAGTCTCGGAATTTCTCACAGACTGATAAGACTTGGTTGATAGTTTTACTCTATTGTGCCTGGCCCAGAGTGGCTGTCGACAAGTAGTTGAATGAATTATGAACAACTAACTGAATGAAAGAAAGTAAAAAACTGGAATCAAAGTTGAACATCTATGGCCCAACCTCGATAGAGAATTGAAATGGCAAAAGTGTCGAGTGGTGTGGAGGATTGCTAGGGAGTAGGACGGCCACCCTTCTTGCTCCTTCACTTTGTAGCATGTGATAGGATATGAGGAGGCGGAGACAACATTCTCAGATTTGCAGCATCTACTGTCGGAGGCAAGAGACTCCCACTCCTCTCCATCCTGGTCATTGCTTTGTAGCCAGCGGCGGTCGCTTGGGTTGTCTCCTTATCCCTTGTGGCAGCTGCTATAGTGTTACATCCTTGGAGTTGTAATGGGTAGTGTAAGATGGAGAAGAGGCGTTACCAAAGGCACTAAGAGTCCACTGTATTCCAAACAGGCACATTCATTGTCCTGTTCAGAAACTCTGGGGCTCCACCAAATCCTCTGTTCAAATGCGTTTTCTCTGAGACTGCCAGTTTCCAGGAAGGGGTCTTTCTTTGAAGACCAGGTACCCGCTGGTGCTCCATTTCAAAGTGAAGGCTGATGACCCAGGATCAGGAAATAGTTGGTAGTTCTTTCTGGCAGCACAGCAGAATCTTTGTGAATTCCCTAAAACAGACTTACAGAGAATGATTCACCTCACTCACAGCTCTAAGAGACCCATGAGGGATAGTGCTTCTTGTGGGAGTGCAGCTCCCACCTTTCAAAGGGTTCTTAGTTGGAGGAGAGAGGAATAAGAAAATATCAGATAGAAGGATTGACCTGGATGACAAGAAGAAAGACTAGAGACACCGGATAGCTTTGGGAGGGCCTGGGTCAATACCCAACAGCCTCAAGGTTTATTCAAAAGGGCTTTTTATAATATGCCAAGGGGAGCAACAAAAGACCTCCCCCTTGCAAGATCAAAGCACAACATACAGCCAAGTGTAGACCCTTCCAAACACCTGGTAAACACTCCCGTGGCCAAATCATCTCCTTATGCAGCCCTGCTGGGTAAAGCAAGCCCTGATTCTCTGACCCTGAGTAAGTTCTCACTAGGAAGCCTCTGTGGGCTCCCACAATTTTTAACACAGGAAGCCCTACATCCCTTGCCCTGGGCTTCTCCTTCTGCTAACCTTGTAATCAGAAAAGGCTTCACTGATTCTGAGCAACCTGGGAAGGAGACTTTTGGCTTTTGAGGTATTTTTCACAAGACTGTGATGTAGTCTTGTGGCTGCCCTGTTAGAATCTGTCACTCTGATTGCAGAACATTTTGTAATTTCCCTTAATAAATAGTACTGGATAAAAACTGCTCTGTGTGTGTGCAATGCACACATAACAGGTGTTCCTGCCCACAAGTGCTTGTGAAGGCCAGAGGAGGACCTTGGCCTCCTGCTCTAGCACTGGCCGCCTCTTTCCTTTGAGAAAAGATTTCTCATTTAACCTGGAGCTGGGTTTACAGCCTCAAACCCCAGTGATCCTCCATCCACCCCAGGCCTGGGGGTTACAGGCATGGGTGTGACTATGCCTGGCTTTTTACATGGGTTCTGGGGATTTGAACTCAGGTCCTACTGCTTGGGCAGCAAGGACTCTTAGGAAGTGAGTCACTTCTATCTTTTAAACCATCAATGTTTTACCTTCTGAGATGACTTCTCCTCAGGGACCCCCACAAGCCTCACTGCCTGTGTGTGTGGGTGGGGCAGACAGCAGCAAGGATGATCCACAGAAAGTGAAGAATGAAACTTGAGACAGTGCCATCTTTGTGAGCACCGGGTCGGAGCCTTCCCGAGACTGACCTCGTGGTTCACTTTCCTTCCACACTTAAACTTGTGACCTAGTGACCTTTACAATAAGAACTAATTCTATTGGCCGAGAAAGAGAGCTCAGGGCTAGGACCTAGAGGAAGGGTATAAGCGTAAGGACAGAGTCTATTGGTGGAGGATGCGAAGTACATGGGCCCTCTTTCATAGGGATGTGTTCCGTTCACTGCAGGACTACAACCTGAATGATGCTCGGGATATTAGGGGGATTCAGATGGAGGCTGGCTCTTAATAGAATAGCAACTGTTTTTTCTAGGTATGAGCCTGCTCTTGGTCAGCTGGCTAGAGGATTCAGTATATGCTTAATTGGTTTAATAAAGCATGGCGAGCTGTAATTTTTTCATGTGGATTGTTTCACCTGCCATCCAACTATGAAGACTTTCCATGTCTCCCTCTGGGAGATGATACACAGGTCCTTGGCTGAAGTTTTGAGTGAACCCATGCTCTTCAATTGTGCCGGGACTTACACCCACACCACTATTGCCTCTGCACACAGATTTTACTGGTTGAAGTCCCTGAGTTTGTTTCCGAACTACTGGGAGAGTCCACTCATCTATGACCATTTACAGCGACAGACAGTTCTTTCTACTGTGATCCTTTACAGTAAGAAGTGGAAAAGTCCCTGTGACAAACACACATTAGAATGACGGCCCCATCCTCAGGGCAGGGCTTGTTGGCTTAGCTGCTCTGAGTCCTCCCTGCCTACTTGTGCTCACCGTGGAACATTTAGGATCACAATCAATCTGTGACTCTACCCAGAAACCCAAGACTTTTACCCATTTTGTGCTCAGACTCCCTAGAGGAAAGACAGCAGGACCGTCATCAGTAATAGCAGCTCAGTCTGGCATTGGTAGCTTGAAAAGGCAACTACTCTGGCTGTCTTCTCTTTGTCCCTTGTTAAGAAGCCACGACGCAGCTCTTGGAAGTTAGAGCTGGGCTCTTCTCCCCGTGCATAATGCTGAATGAATCCAAGAAATCTGGCTGCCAGCATCTCTAGTAATTCTAGAAAGCCACTCTTCAGCTGTGAGCTCTCCAGCTTTGTCCCTGGCTGGGTTAGTGCCGTGAGCTGTTTAAAGCATCTTTCTAAACTTTCACCATTAACAGGTAAGTGTTCTCACGATAAAGGAATGATGTGACGATTGGCATTCGTTAAAAAATATCATATGTTAAATTTTATTTAGCATGAAATGACCATAGATTTAAAAATGAAAAATAACTTATTGGTAACAGTCTTAGCTTTATTATATAGATAATTATTTATTGATTCAATTATTGGACTGGTGGCATCTGTTTTTATGGAATTTCTATATCTAGACCTCTCTCCCTAGCTAATAATGCTTTTTGAATGTGTAAATAAAGTGGGAGCAAAGACTAAGAGACTTGTTTTCTCCTAGAAACAGATTAATATAAATTCTTAACAATGAGAAACAGAATATTATTGTGCAATGATTAACTTTTGTTTCTTTTTAATTTTATTTTAATCTTGATAAATTTTTTTAAATACATTTGTGTGTGTGCATATCACAGTGTACCTTTGGAGGTCAGAGGACAATTGGCAGGGGTCAATTCTCTTCTACTGTGTGAAGCCTGGGGCTTGAACTTGGCTAGTCATGCTTGGCACCAGATGTCTTTACCCACTAAGCTATCTTGCTGGTCCACATGATACATTTTTAAAAACTTACTTATTCTTCATTTGTAAAATATACCCCCTTGATGTTCTATACCCATGTCTATCCAAAGTGGCTATGTCTTGAGTGAGGAAATTCTCTAGAGTTACGTCAGGCATTAACTTTTGCTCTTCTACAACCAACAGTCCACTCTTCCATTGATGTCATTTTCTTTCTTCTGTTTTCTCAGTTTTATGAATTAAACTTGTTTGTATCGTAAACTGTCCTCAAACTTGCTAAGGTGAGCAGGATAGTATTGAACTCACAGCTGAACTTGAACCTCAGCCTCCTGAGTGCTGGAATTGCAGGCACGGTTTTCATCACTCCTGACCGGTTTTTTTTTTTTTTTTGTTTTTTTTTTTTTTTTTGTTTTTTTTTTGTTTTTTTTTTTGTTCCTGTAGATCAAAGCTCTCATCCTGATTGATTATTTTAGATATTTTCATTTCATGGGCATTTAGGTTGTCTTAGGCATAAGAGATGTTTATCCCTGTAGCTTTCTCTAGAAATTTGATGGTTGGCTTTGTTCAGCACCGCCCCTGTGCCACACATCCCATGATCTGTCACAGGAAAACGTAGCATCGTTCATTTCTTCCTGGAATGAGTTATGCTTTTACATTTGCCTCATCTTTAGATTTTCCTAGCCCAGAGCTGGCAGATGTTTTATTCCTTGTTAACAGCTGGGTTACATAAGCAGTCCTGAATGTCTGCCACACAGCAGGCACCGTATTGAGTAGGCTTCATTCTCACAAAGCTGCCAGAATGTGGGTAAGCCAGAAAGTATGTTGCTGAGCACCACTCCTGCCCACGCTCCGTGGGCGGGGCTCAAAGGAAGATTCAGAGGATGCTCAGGGAGGGCATCCTATTGTAGACTGGCCTTGCTATGAGTCTAGGAAAGTGATTAATGTGCCAGGAATAAGGATGTGGTAGGCAAAACAAAATGTCTTGATTTCTTCTGCTGCTACACCACAGTCACCAGAGAAACTTCTAATAGCAGATGGGTGGGGATTTCTCACACAGCAAACAATTGATTCTGTAGCACCAGATGCCAGAGAAATGTCCTCTAATTTGATTTAGTTCTGATACGATAAGCCCAGAGATAACATCAGACCCCCCAGGTTGGCGGCACAAACTCCAAGATTCTCTCCCAGGAAATGCAGCTGCTAGTTCCAAGCCTTGGGTGGTTTTATTTGTGCTTTTGGATCAACTGACTACAAATCGTTGTTGTTATTACTCCTCCTTGAATTTGGCTAATTTGTTTGAACAACTCACTGAACTCAGGAGCAGGCTTATCACATTATTACAAAAAATTATTAGAGAACATACAGATAAAGAGAAGCATAGTAGAAGGTGTGGGGTAGAGGCGTGGAGCTCCCACACCTCTCCCGAAGTCTCTGCTTCACTCAGTTTTCATCTCTCTGATGAAAAAGCCAGGGCCTTTGGGCTTTTTCCCGTTGTACAGACTTGATTGCTAGTGGATTGGGTGGAAAAACCAGCAAGTCTGTGTGTGGAGACTTTCTTCCTCTAGGAAATGGAGTGGGCTGGCTCCCTCTGCAATGATGAGAGTTTTAGGACTTGATCCTACAGGGGAGGGTTAGGTAGCCAGAGGGCTCTTGTATGCCTAGCAGCCAGCTAGAGCGGCAGAAGAAGCTGACACAGTGACATAGGCCTAGAATTCTGGCACTGAGGGTAGCTGGGACAGGAAGATTGCTGCTGTGGGTTCAAGGTCAGCCTTGGCCACATAAAGCTCTTGGGTAACCTTGGTTACAATTGAAACCTTGTCTCAGCGAAGAAAGCAAGGAAGGGAGAAAGGAAGAAAAGATGAAGGAAAGAAAGGGGAAATTAAACTGGGCGGTTGGTGGCACATGCCTTTAATCCCAGCACTCGAGAGGCAGAGCCAGGTGGATCTCTGTGAGTTCGAGGCCAGCCTGGTCTACAGAGCGGGATCCAGGACAGGCACCAAAACTACACAGAGAAACCCTGTCTTGAAAAACCAAAAAAAAAAAAAGAGGGGGGATTAGAATTTCTGTTAGAGCTTCTGTGACTTATCTCAGGAAAGAGATATTTTAGTTTCTATGGTCTGCCTTGAGGAAGGAGTTATAAGCCAAGGACCAGGTGAAAACCCAAAGTATATATCATAATCTTACAAGGGGAAAGGGCCCTGTAGGTATATACACAGTTTGGAGACATGAAATAAAATAGAGTTTCTGGGAAACTGGGGGGTTATTTCATTTGGTCCAGTGCTCAGTAACTGAGGCAAAGACAAGAAGCTGGCCTCAGATCTGTACAGATCTGTACAGAACTCAGTCCTGTTCTCGACGGTAGTTTGCTTTGGGTATTGCAGAGTGGTGTGCATTGTGGACAAAAGAAAAACCTGTTGCCAGTATATATCTACAATAGGGACTGGGGTTGATGTAATAATTATGAAAAGATCTGTGTTGTGACAGACAGCCAATGGGATGGGATGGGGGATGGAATGGGATGGGATGGGATGGGATGGAAATAAAACTATCCTTCATGCCCACATGCCTAGAATCCATCACTGGAGTAGTGCTGTTAGAGAGACCCTCACTTGACTGATGACATTTTGAGCTCTCTCCAGCCTCTGGGTGTGAATTCTGGAACGATGTGGACCTTGGCACTATGGGTGTTCCCTCTACTCTGCAAATGCAGCCTGGCAGGTAGGTCAGCCTTTCATAAATCATGTAGTTCATATGTTTTTGGATAAGAATTGTAACTTCAGAGCAAAGGAATTCTGAACATGCACAGATGAACAACATAGAATCTGTGGCATTGTGTGTGTGTGTGTGTGTGTGTGTGTGTGTCCCCGTCCGTGTCCACTTGTGCACAAGCTTGCAGAAGTGTGCTGACAATAGAAAGTATATATTCTTACAGTAAATTTGGAGTGATGATCTGTCACATTCTTAAAGGAAGAGATATCCTTCAGGTCAAGAGCATTTAGACATGTCCAACATGTGGTCCACAGGCTACATACATTCCAGCTTAGCTATGAATGAGATCGAATACATTTCTAGATCACAACATCATGCCCCAGTGTCAGAAGGCTGGACAGCCCGAGGATAGCTGTAAGTACAGTCTGGCATAAAATTGTAAGCCTTCTTTATGAGATAGCTTTTGCAATGTTTTTGTGACTCAATTACATGGTTCTCAAGAGTGAAGTTTGTAGATGACAGTTTCTTATGACAACGTCAAAAGGTTGGTCACACCTAAACCATGCCAACCTAAGAGCAATTCATTTTATCACAACTTATGTTTAAAAGAATTAAGATTGGGGAAAAAAATCACTCTGGGCTGGATAGTAAAAGGGAGGGGAAGTACCATTTACCAGCAAGTGTAGGTTTCTTGCATGTCAAATGGTCAAGGCAATAAGGCATGCCCCATGACCTTTCCTAATCTTTTTTTTTTTTTTTTTTTTTTTTTTTTTTTGAGACAGGGTTTCTCTGTGTAGCATTGCGCCTTTCCTGGAACTCCACTCTGTAATCCAGGTTGGCCTTGAACTCATAGAGATCTGCCTGTTCTGCCTCCCGAGTGCTGGGATTAAAGGCGTGCGCCGCCGCCGCCGCCGCCGCCGCCGCCGCCACCACCACCACCTCCCGGCCCTTTCCTAATCTTAAAGGGTCAAGGAGGTACAATCCTCCTGTGTGTTCAGGAAAAAGAAATAATGATGCCAGAGGACATTTACTCTGCCCTTACAGTAAATTTGGAGTGATGATCTGTTTCTTCCCTAATATCCATGTCAACTGTCTTGGTTTTCCTTGTATGGCAAGCAGCAAGCTCCAAACAAAGGCAGCGCCATGCAGTCAGCCCTGGCTGAGTGGAACATCAGATTCAGAGCCATTTTCTTTTCTCCTGACGTCTGGTGACATTTTTATTCTGGAAACTAAACATGTGATTCCTTCTTTTTATGGGTTTTAATACATGTTAATCAGAGCTGCTTCTTTGTCTTTGAGAACTGGCTTTAATGAGATAAAGCTCACGCATCTTACAATGACGTTGAAAACATTGGATCCAGAGGTTTTCTCAGAGTGTGGCTCAGCAGTTAAGAATGCTTGCTGCAGCCGGGCGGTGGTGGTGCACACCTTTAATGCCAGCACTCAGGAGACAGAGGCAGGCGGATCTCTGTGAGTTCGAGGCCAGCCTGGGCTACCGAGTGAGTTCCAGGACAGCCAGGGCTGCACAGAGAAACCCTGTTTCAAAAAAGAAAAAAGAAAGAAAAGAAAAAGAAGGAGAAGAGAAGAATGCTTGTTGCTCTTGCAGAAGATCCCAGTTCAGATCCCAGGAGCAACCCCAGCTCCAGGGATCCCATGTCCTGCTCAAGTACTGGCACTTACGTGTACGTGGCCCCACACAGATACGCATAAGTGCAAATCTTTAGAAAAACCTGTCGTCAGTTTTAGAACATTTTCATCACCCCGCAAAAGAAACTGTAACCATATAAGTTATGTGGGCCCTTTGTGGAATGTGTTAATTATACACCTTCTAATCTCCATGTAACACGCACTGTTACTGGGTTCCAGTCCAGTTCATTTTAGTCTTGTTATGCATCTAAGCTTGCAGGTCACCATCTTTGTCATACATTTTAGTATCTGAGCCTCGAAGATGGAAACTCTGACTGAACTGCTGAGTGCTGGGTGGTACAGATCTAGAGCTTGTGGGAAGGATTTAGATGAGGCGCAATATGGAGGAATTCATCTCTCTCTCTCTCTCTCTCTCTTTCTCTCTCTCTCTTTTTAAGATTGATTTATTATGTATACAGTTTTCTGCCTGCAGGCCAGAAGAGGGCACCACATCTCATTACAGATGGTTGTGAGCCACCATGTGGTTGCTGGGAATTGAACTCAGGACCTCTGGAAGAGCAGTCTGAGCCATCTCTCCAGCCCCCTCTCCCTCATTCTTATCTGTTACTCTCCAGAGGCTCCTTTGTGCCTGTGGACAGTGCACATATTTTTGAACAAAAATATAAATGTGTGTGTAAACATTTGTACATAGAGCCCTTTTAAAATCATAAATGCTAAAATCTGAACAAAATGGTGACTGTCACTCATCGTGGAGTCCTTTACTGTTGCCTTCCTAGGAAGAGGCAATACCTCTGGCAGAGTTAAAATACAAATTGTTGTTCAGGTATTGCAGAGGGGTAGGAACACCTTATTTTCTGTGATTAAGCTAAATCAACAAAAAAGTCCCCTGTCCACTGAAAGAAAAGCCAGGCAGAATGCAGAAATAGAGGAGGGGTTAGAAATCCCTTAAATCAGGCTGGAGAGATGGCACAGATGTTAAGAGCACAGGCTGTTCTTCCAGAGGTCATGAGTTCAATTCCCAGCACCCACATGGTGGCTCACAACCATCTATAATGAGATCTGGTGCCCTCTTCTGGCATGCCCGTGTACACGCAGGCAGAACACTGCATACATAATAAATAAATTTTAAAAAGATAGGAAGGAAGAAGACAGAAATTCTTTAAATCTGTTAACCTTACCTCACTTTCTTCTGGTTTCTGGCGTCTTTTGGTTAACTCAGTCTTTCTGGGGTAAAAACTTCCACTTCCAAAATTCTTACCATCCCCTTGCCTTCCCTTCTGATGGTGTGTGGGCAGTAGAGCAGACTTTGTGTAACACCAGTGTCGGTGGGGGTGGGTCCTTCGGCTCTGCTGTTCTTCTCTGGCCCATCTGGTCTGGCCCAGTCTCTCCTCTGGGAGAGTTCATGACCACATTGTTTGGTCTGGAAGTCCCTCTGTATATAGAAAACGTTTGATCCCGACCCCAGGCCTTCTTTAGTATTACAGATCTATCCTCAGCCCGCCTCAAACCTGAAGCTCAAGAAGGATTCTGGATCCCTGAATGCTATACTCACCTATAGGCAGCTCACCTAGAGTTGCTCTAGGTCTCCCCTCTGCCGCTCAGGACATAGATGCCTTGCTGCATTTGGTGCTGGGTGCTGAAATCTAGCTTCTAGACTTCCCCGCCTTTTCATGCTGAGCCCTGTAGAACAGGGTACCTGTAGCTGAAGTTTTCTCCAGTCCTGCCTGGCCCACGGTCAGGACAAATCTCTCTCACCTGCCAGTCCCGCAGCCGCTCAGACCCAACCGAGTAAACACACAGAGACTTATATTGCTTACAGACTGTATGGCCGTGGCAGGCTTCTTGCTATCTAGTTCTTCTATCTTAAATTAACCCATTTCTATTAATCTATAAGTTGCCACGTGGCTCGTGGCTTACCGGTACCTTCCATCTCACTTCTCATGGCAGCGGCTGGCAGCGTCCCTCTGCCTCAGCCTTCCACCTCCCAGAATTCTTCTCCTCCTTGTCTCGCCTACCCTATCCTTCCTGCCTGGCTACTGGCCAATCAGAGTTTTATTTATTGACCAATCAGAGCAACACATTTAACATACAGACCATCCCACAGCGGGTACCAGCCCAAGATGGCTGATGGGGCTCATTTGCATATTTATGTTGCCGTGCCTTCCTTTCATTCCAATCTCCTCTTTAGTTGTTCCTTGCTGGAGGGATAAGTTGCTACTGCCACCAATGCCTCTTTCCTCCTTTCTCTCCTATGATGAGTTTGTGTGTGTGTGTGTTTGTGTGTGTGTGTGTGTGTGTGTGTGTGTGTGTGTGTAGGTGCTTGTGCCCATACCAAGGCCCGAAGAGGATACTGAGTGTCCTGATCTTTATTCTCTACCTCATTCTCTCTCTCTCTCTCTCTCTCTCTCTCTCTCTCTCTCTCTCTCTCTCGGTTTTTTGAGGCAGGGTTTCTCTGTGTAGCTTTGGAGCCTGCCCTGGAACTCGCTCTGTAGACCAGGCTGGCCTCGAACTCACAGAGATCCACGTGCCTTTGCCTCCCGGATTAAAGGTGTGCCCCACCACCGCCCGGCTCCCTTCAGGTCTCCTATGGTGAGACCCTGAAGCTAGGCTGGCCGGCAGCAAGGCCCAGCAATCTTCCCATCTCCTTCCTCCAGTGTTGGTTCAAGGCTCATGAGTGGCCTTGCCCAGCTTCTTCTGTAGCTGCTGGGGAACCGAACCAGGTTCTCATGCTTCTGCAGAAAGCACTCTTACCCACTGAGCCATCTCCCCAACCCAGCCTTCCCTAGTCCTTAGCAGATAAGGACTTCCTTCCTAGGAAGCGTTAAAGCTTTGGTTTATTGTGATGGTAACTTAAGTTGATTTCCTCTCTGTGGGACGTTTACCCACCAATCCCACAGCTCCCCAGAGTTTTCTTGAGTGCGAGCAGCAGGAAATATTAGATAGAAGGATTTATATTGCGGAGATAAACAGATAGAAAATAAAGGATAGCCTCGAGAGGGCCTGGAACCTTTTCCAATGGGTCCCTACTGACTCTGCCCCAAGATATTTATAGAAACGCCAAGGGGTGGAGCAAATGACCTCCTCCCCCAGCACAGCCAAGTGCAGACCATCTCAGACACCTGCACTCATGCCGGTGGCCTAATCGTCCTCTCTATGCGGACCTGCTGGGTAAAGCCACGAGGAACCTGAAAACGGGCTCCCACACCTCTCTCAAATATACCTTCTCTTTAAAGGTTATTATCTTGTCAAACGTTCAGAGGATGTTGTTGGAGCTTATCTGCTGAACATTGCCCTTAGTATAAAGATGCCCTCAGCTCTTGCATTTATATATGTGTAAGAAATCCATGGTCACCTGGTATAGCTGATGGATCACCTTCTCAAAATAGTATGTACAGATGCAAAAGAACAAAAAACAAAGTCAACACGATATAAAATTATAATGGAATCCATATATGTTAGAAGTCAAATTTTCAAAAAAGCAAATTTACGATGCTTATTCTAAATATATTAGTAAGCTCTAATTAATTTATATCCAACAATAACCAGGTCCAGTCACTACCTTAACCTAGAAATTGTAACATTGGTATTTTATATTTCATGTCATCTACAACCGAAATAAAATGTTAAAATTCATGATTTTTAAAATAATGAGCCAAAGACAATGATTCTGTTTCCACAGTTTGTTGACTATATTCATGATGAAAGTAAATTTTAAATTTCACTTAGGTTAGTGAAAAATTAAGATGTAATGTCATCGGTCTAGAGGTGGTGGGACCTGGGAGAATGGAGCCAATAAAGGAGGCGGACTAAAGTCTCATGCCACAGACAACTTTTTTCAGAGCATCAGACAATTTATACTCTGAGGATTAAGAGGCGTCACCTGAGCAAAGCGTCCAGTCACAAGGACATGCCACACATGGCAAAAACACGTTTTTCCACTGAGGCATATAGACAAATAACAACAGCCAGTTGTAATGAACAATCTGAAGTAAACTCACTCCTATCCGCTGCACCTGGGAGGAGCATGAAGACACGTTCCAAGAACAACTCCATGTTTTGAAGAAACTGAGGTCACAAGACTCTGATCTTGTTTTCTTGGAATTTTCTCACAAGCACTCAGAATTCTCACACAACTCCATTTTTGGGTTATGTTCTGACAGTATAATGTATTCCCATTACTGTTTATGAGTATGTAAATTCTACTGCTTAGGGCTCTAGGCCCCTGTTTTGAATGAAACATCATGCGTTTTTCCTGTTCAGTAGGGAGCTACCAGGAACATCAGCTCTAAGACATGTTCTCTTTAGGGAAAAATGGCTGATGCATAGATCAGCATTTTTTATTTTTCTTAAGTCCATATCATAATCACTTACTCGGAGGAGTTCATTTAATGCCTCACTTAGTAGTTCACATGCATCTAATGCTTACTTACAACAGATTTTGCTTTTAAGTGTTTGTTTTTATTAGGAATGTAAAAGTTTTTTTTTTAAGTAGAAATCTAATTCTTCACAGGGAATATCTGATGTGACAGGCTTTTCCTGAGTCTGATTAGGAGACTCTACCTAGCAAATGCCATTTGGAAGGCATTGATTAAACTATCAAGTGCTAGCAATGGTTCTTGCGCCCTAAAGTTATGTTTCTGTGACTTTCCCCAGCTCTGCCAGCTAAGCCCGAGAACATTTCCTGCATCTTATACTTCAACAAAAATATGACTTGCACCTGGAGTCCAGAGGAGACCAGCGACACCAACTATACCGTGAGGCTGACTTAGTGAGTGTGGGAAGTACATGTGCTCTCAGCAGGGAGCAGAGACTGTGTGTGTATGTGTGTGTGTGTGTGTGTGTGTGTGTGTGTATGTGTGTGTGTGTATGCACATGCTCTCAGCAGGAAGCAGAGGCTCTTGATTCGCCCAGGAGTCAAGTCACTTAGAAGGAAGGCGTTTCTCAGTGACAACTTGTGCATGCCAGCTGCATCTATACACTGACTAGGTGGCATCTTAGTTCCTTGCAGGTATGCTGACAGGATTGAGGCTGCAGAGGGAGGTGATCACCACATGGGGATCTGCCCTTAGACATTCAGAGTGGCTGAGAGTGGTCTCCAGTCAGGAGCGTAGTGGGAAAGTCTTCATTTACCATATTCGGTTAGACTCTTTTCTAGAAAGACCTAGGCAACTGTTTTTCTTCATGGATCCAGATATAGGGTAACTGTGGCCTGGAAAAGAACTAAGAGGGTTTGCCTCAGTCTGCCACTGATTTTTAAGGTACTGTTGTCAGTTCCGAGGCTCAGTCCATGGTCGTCATAGCAGGGAGCATGGCAGCATAGCACTGGAGCCGTAGCTGAGAGCTTTACATCCTGATCCACACGTACAGCAAGGAGAGAGGAGGCGGCAGAGAGAGGGGAGGGGGAAGAACGAGGGAGGACAGAGATGGGGGAGGATGGAGAGAAAGAGAGAAGAGAGAGGAGAGCAAACACACACGCGCACGCACGCACGCACGCACGCACGCACGCACGCACGCACGCGCACACGGCCTGCTGTGGGCTTTTGAAGCCTCAAGCCCACCCCCAGTGACACATCTCTTAGTCCTTTCTAAATGGTTCATCAAATGGGGACTGAGCATGCAAGTATCTGAACCTATGGGGGCCATTTTCATCCAGATCACCACATCCACCTACCCTCTGTCACCTGTTTATCATCTCTCTATCAATATTTTATCTGTCATCTATCTGTATGTATAGCAATCTATCTTAATGAGTTTTTAAAAATAGATATAAATGATAAAAAATTCAGCATGAAACGTACAGATGTTTTTAATTGTACCATAAAGAGACAGCAATTTAAACATTTTTATGAAGAGCTTTCCAAGCGTCTCTGACAAATCACATAAATGTATGTCTTTATAAAACTGATCATTCCGTACATGCTACGTACCCTGTTAGAAGATGGGGTATCTTTCCACATCAGTAACCATGAGTATATTAATAGCTATAATTTAAATATTATTTATATTTACAATAATTTATTTAGCAAACCCTCCGATGGTTTCTCTATGCAGCCCTGGCTGTCCTGGAACTCACTCTGTAGACCAGGCTGGCCTTGAACTCACAGAGATCTGCCTGCCTCTGCCTTCTGAGTGCCAGGGTTAAAGGCATGCGCCACCACTGCCTGACTTGAAAGGATAAATTAAGACTCTAACTTTAATATTCTGATTCTAGTCTGGACTTCCAACACTCTGTTCCTTGTTTCTGATAGTAGGAATGCACTGTCAGAGAGTCTGCTGGGTCTCCAGGTCTGTGTGGCTCACAGCATCTCAGGCAGGCAGGCAGAAGTGGGTACCCTTAGCACAGAGATGCACCAAATCCTGGACCACACAAATCTCCTGAGAAAACCAGAGCAAAACTAACAAATACTGCTTAGTACTTGGAAGCGTGATTTTGTCTTCAAACTTCTCCACTGACCCCATGCTGAATTCCTTTTTCTCCCAAAGCTCCTTCGGGAAAAGCAATTACACGGCTCATGCTACGAGGGCTTCGTGCTCCTTTTCCCCTCCGTGTGTGTTACCCCCAGACTACTGCAGCGTGGAAGTAGAAGCTCAGAATGGAGATGGGAAAGCGAAATCCGACATCACATACTGGGACTTGGACCAAATAGGTGAGCGGCTGAGGATACCGGTGTAGTGACGGCGAATAATTCCTCTCCCTCTTTCGTCTCGAAATAGAGGAATCTTTGAGCTCAAATGCAGACTCGGAGTCTGTGGGAGTGGTAGGTATATGCTGTGGGCCGCAAAAGGTACACAGTATTAAGGAAGGGGGACGAGAGGAAGGGAGAAGAGGAAGGAGAAGATAAGGAGCTAATTAAACGAGAAAAAAGAATGATAAACGAGTTATCTTGCTGACTGTTGATCGCTTTCAAAGCATGGGACGTGAATGGCTCTCTGAGAAATAAACAGGCCCCGGGCTGGAGAGATGGCTCAGTGGTTAAGGGCACTGGCTGCTCTTCCAAAAGTCCTGAGTTCAATTCCCAGGACCCACATGGTGGCTCTCAACCACCTGTAATGAGATCTGGTGCCCTCTTCTGGCCTGCAGGCATACATGCAGACGGAACACTGTATACATAACAAATAAATAAATAAATAAATTTAAAAAAAAAAAAGAAAGAAGCAGGCCCCTCCCCAACATGTCATCATTGCTTGTGAAGAAAAGAGGGACTCTTATTTTCAAAAAGTGTCGCCAATTGTTCTTTCAAACGTCTTTAAAAAGTCATTTTGTTTACCATATAACTTAAAGTAACTGCTTTATTTAAATATAATTAATATGCTACACATTCAAAGCGTTAAAGTGTTCATTTCAGTGGACTTAATATATGTACAAAGATTTTTAAATATCACCACTAATTCAGTAATAGGACTAAGTTCAACGTAATCAAGAAACTTAATACTTATCAGTAGCAAGTTCCCAATCATTTCTTTGCCTTTTCCTCCAACCTCTAGCAACTTCAAACCTGCTTTTTTATTCCTATAGATTTACCAGTTAGGAACATTTCATATAAATAGAATCATGTAATATATGGCCTTTTAAAATCTGACTTGTATAATGTTTTCAAGGTCTGTCATTTATTAGGACTCTGTTCTATTTTAATGATTGAATTATATCCCATGAAATGGATATATCATATTATGTTTATCCATTTGTCAGTTAATGTATAGTTAGGTTGTTTCTACTTTTTGGTTAGTATAAATAGTGCATTTGTGAATATTTGTATAAACCTTTGCTTGAAAATATGCTAAATTTTCTTAGCTCTATACCTACTGCAGTTGCTCTGTCATGGGTAACTCAGTTTAACTTCTTGAAGATTTGCCCAACTTTGTTGACGTGGCTGTACCATGTACCATTCTCACTGGCTGTTGATGGAGGTTGCAGCTTCCCCCAAATCCTCTCTGATATACTCTGTCCCCCTTTTCACAGTTGTCCTGGTTGGTGAGTGTGAATTGGAACCTCACTGTGGTCCTGATTCACATTGTGGCATCTGCAGTGACTGTTTCATGGAAAAATTTTGCCCGTTTTTATTGTCTTTTCAAAGTATTTTATTAGCTGTGCTAATCACAGTTAACAATGGCTTTCATCATGACTGTCCCACACACAGTTAAAATATAGTTTGATTATATTCTTCCCCTTACCCTTCCTTCTCCCATCCCCACCGATCCCTTCCCAGCTCTATTGTTGGAAAGTTTCTTTCTATTTGGAATAGGTGATTTACAAATATTTTCTCCCTTTGTTTAGATGACCCCTTAAATTTTTTTGATGGTGTCTTTTTAGACAACAAAATAAGTTTGATGAAATCAACACCTCTGTGTGTCTTTTATTGCCTGCGCTTCAGGTATTGCATCTAAGAAAGAAATCTAAGAAAGAAATCATTACCAACCCTAATTGATTGCTGTACTTTCTTTTAAGGTTTTAAATTGCTACGCTTCGCTCCATTTGGACCATTCCAAGTAACTGTTTCATTTGATTTTAGTGTTTTGGGGCAGGTTGGCCTCACACTATATAGCCAAGACTAAATTTGAACCCCCAATCCTCACATCCTCCACCTCTCAAGTGCTAGGATCATAAGCATGTACTACCATGCCTGACCCATTGAGCTCACTTTTTAAAAGGTGCCTGTTTATTTCATTTTAATTATGCACATGGGTGTGAGTGTGTATGCACATGGGTCCAGGTCCTTGTGAAGGCCAGAGGGGTTGAACCTCCTGAGCTGGAGCTGAAGGTGATTATGAGCTGCCTGACATGGGGGCTGGAAATTGAACTTGGGTCCTCTGCAGTAGTACTACACACTCTGAGCCATGTCTCTAGCCTCCTGAGGTAGTTTTTAAACATGGCATTAACTGTGTTAGTCGGCCTTATGTTACTGTAACACACCTCTAGACAATTTATAAAGAGAAAGGACTTATTTTAGGGGTTCAGTCTGTGCTAGCCAGCCCCATTGCTTCGAAGCTATTTACATCATGGCTGGAGAAAATAAGAGACGAGAGAGGACGTGGTCAGGGCTCTATTGTCCTCTTCAAAGGTAAATGCCCGATGCCCTCCAGACCTCCTACTAGGCTCCACCCCCTAAAAGTGCCACAACCTTCAGTAGCCACAGGTGAAAACCAAACTTCTAATACAGGGACCTAAGGAGACGCTGAGTGGCATTCTTTTTGGAAACTAACCATTTTTTGTTTTTCACTTTAGGATTTTTAAAGAAAATTGTATTTATGTACTTAAGCCAGGGTCTTGCTCTGTATCAGCCAGATACAGAAGTTGTTTGAAGTTGTTTTAATCTTCTTACTTCAGTCTCTCACATTCTGGAGCTATAAATATGAGCCACCAGGCTTGACTAAAATCATATTTTCAAGAAAAGAAATTTGGGGTTATGATGTTGGCAGTGTGCAAGAAAATTGAGGGGCATTTTCCGGTGGCCATTCTCCTTCATAGGGGATCACGGACCCCCTATGTCTGCTAGATGCTTACATCATCCCTTCAGAAACAATTCTGTTGTAGTTTATTCTGAAGGCCACACTTTGCTTATGATTGCGTCATCATCATTGAATGTGCTCTTAGGTTTTGCCGCTGTTATGCCGGGCATTGGGTAAAGAACTAATTTGCAAAGAATGCATAGGAGCAACCTCTTTTGGCTGAGCATGCGCTTTCCTTTGGTAGAGGGGTTTGGGAGCGAGGCATTCTCTTTCCACTGCCTGGCTAATGGATCTGGGTATAATGAACCACAGACTGTGGACTGTCGTTGGCTCCCTAGGTTTACTGTGCTCTCAACTCTGAGTGAATGTTGTTAGTCTCTTCTGTCTGTCTGTAAATATGAGGATTGTGTTTTTGTTTTTTTTTTCAGTGAAAACTGAACCTCCTATAATTTTAAATGTGAATCCAATTTCGAATCAAATGTTCCAGATACGGTGGCGACCCCGTGAAAAGCTTCGTGTTTATCATCTAAAGTGCCTGCTTCGGTTCAGGACTGTGAACAGTACCCACTGGGTAAGTTACCATTATGATGTTTCTACGAGAGACCCAAGGCAGGACCTCACTGACAACTTTTGTTCATCTGGAATTGTGCTTTTCACTTTTTACATGGAGGACAGAAAAAAATGAATAGTGACTATTCTGCTTCCCCGTTTTCCATTTGCGGCCTCCTGAGTACTTACTTACAGCCATTTTATATTTCTTTATGTTTGGCTTTGTTCCTTTAATATTATACTGTTAAGACACATCGTGTTGTGTGATGCTGCAGTTTATACATTTCCATTGCATGAATTGCTCTAACAAGCAGTTACCCGACTTTTAATGAAATTGCATCAACTTTTTCATGGTTCATTGGCCATGTAGATTCCTTCTTCAGAGTGCTGGTTTAAGCCTTTGCACACTTTTGTACTGTATTGTTTTCTGTTTGAGTTTTTTTTTTTTTTTTCGAGACAGGGTTTCTCTATGTAGCTTTGTGCCTTTCCTGGAACTCACTTGGTAGCCCAGGCTGGCCTTGAACTCACAGAGATTCACCTGGCTCTGCCTCCCAAGTGCTGGGATTAAAGGCATGCGCCACCACCGCCCGGCCTGTTTTGAGTTTTTGATTGACTTGTGGGCATTCTTCGTGTATTCTATTTAACATCTTTTATTTATATGTAGATTCCACTATCTTGGCTCTAGGGATGATAATGGACAGAACTTAATACTGTCAGATTTTTATCAGTCTTTTGCTTTATGTTTAATGTTCTTGTCTCTTAAGAAATCTGTTTTTACCCCAGAGCTAAGAAGACATGCTCCCATGTCCTTCAGTATGGGTGGAAATGACATCACCTTTCTGTTTTGGTGATCCCCCCACACTACTAAAATGGTCAATAACCTATAATAAGCCAATTAACTCTCAAAGACCATTTTCCTCATAAGGCTTGCAAATAAAATGCATTTCACTGTCTCATAATTTATTGCATCTTAACCAAAATTCAAGTGCTTTTTATTACCATTGGATTTCTTCATGTTGGTCTCATCCATTATTTCAGACTATTTAGAATCTTTATTCTGCTCTCTCAAACTTATCATTAACATTTTGCTTTCTGATGTTCAAGGCCTTCAGATTTGATAATTTCATGACTTTATCATCAATAAAAGTGGTGACTGACTCAGAGCCCTGTGGCAAACCAGCAGACCCTCAGGGACAGTGACTCTTCTTTCATTGGCTGTCATTCGTTTTCCAGGCCTCTAGGGTTATGTCTAGTCACCATGGCATTCAGCCTGTTTTTAATTTATCCAGGCAGCTGTCACAGGTCCCTAAACAACACACTTGTCCCTTATATAAGCTCATACACACTATGTCTATTGTATCCTAGGGTCTGGAATTCTCTCAGAAAAGCAAGTGGGTTAAACGTTATCTGCTGTGTTCAAGGAGATGATGTTGGCTACTCCTTCTAGCTTCCTCTCTAAGCCAGTCCCAGGACCCTTCCCTAGAGCCTGTATGCATGGCAGTGTGTTGTTTAGGGACCGCATAAGCCAGGCAGTTAACATCATAGCAAGTTTATATGTCTCTGTAAAAGAGCAGGTGATTCCTTCTATGGAGGCTGGAGTCAATTCAGCTTCTGGGATAGGATTCATTGGAAAAAACCTGGGACTTCCAGCCATCCAGAAAATTATTAAGCTGTGGATAACCCAAAGGAGCAAATACAGACTACTTCCAACCCTTGCCTCCCATCACTTTTCCTCTACCCTTTTGACAAACCACTACTTCCGTGGTTATCTTTGCCTCCTCCTTTCCTGATCCTGAGGTAAGATGGCTTCCTTCCTGCTCTTCTGGAGGATGTGAAGCAAAGTTGGGTGTACAGTCAATGCCTTCTCTCTCTTCTCAACTTTGAAACACAAGCAAGTCTCTAGCTCCTGACCAGCTAAGCTCAACCCGGTCGTTCCAACCTCGTATCAGTGGGCCCTCCTAATGATCTCAGTCCTGCGTCCACTGGATCTCATACATTAATGATGGGTTCCAAGTTTCACTCCCCCAAACATTAGCCTGTGGCCACTGAGTCTCCCTGGTTGTTCCGGAAGAGTCTCTCAGGGGACCTGGGCTTTGTCAGCAAAACTACCATGGCCTCTGGATTCCACTTCCTTGCTCCATCCACATCTTACTGGCCCTGGTGTTAAAGAGTGTCCCTTCGGACCTGGGATACTCACTTGTTCCCTTTGCCCAGTTTCCTGGAGGCCTGGCCCAGGACCCATAATTCCATATTTGCGTTCATAGCTGTCACATGCATGTAAGAAATGTCAGGACCGCCTTCTCCTGCAGGCTACCATGGGAATGTGCTATGCACACACTAACAGAAGGGGCAGCCCGAGCATGCGATGTGTTAATTCAGTATAGGTTTTCTAAATCAACAGCTAACCAGGTTTATTGCTGAAGCTGTGACTGGATTAGAAACAAAAAGCTAAGTTCTTCGTCTCTCCTAGGGGACTAGATCCAGAGACTTTTAGAGCTTCAACAGAGCAGCAGCCTCATTTTATTCTCGGGAAGTTGACTTTGAGAGAAGGGAATGGACTTGTCTTCCCAAGAGAGTGAGAATTTATACATCTAGGCTGCCAAGATTTTTAGCAGCTTGAACGGTCGGTCACCCAAAGAGCGATGGTTAGAAATAGAAGACTTGGCTAAAGAGAACGAGTCTAGAAGTGAAGAAATCTGTCTCTCGCTGACCACAGACATTAAGGTCGTCCAAGGTCACTGAACTATAACATCTGGGCTAATCCTGATGCCACATAAGTCATCACTCCCCTCCCCATGTTCTGTGAGACTGAATTTCTGGGTATCAGCGTCACCTGGGGAGTTTAAGCCAAAGACTGGGTGGCCCCGGGTCAGGGGGTTCTGCGTTGTACCTCCAAAGGCAGTGGGCACCGACTCTCCGTCCCACAAACTTCCAAAAAGGAAATGGAGAGCGTGGCAGCGATGCGGGGTGTGATCCACACTTACATAGGTATAAACTGTCTCGGCAAGAAAGCACCGAGGCTGAGGCAGAGAAGCAGTAAAATAGTCCGCGCCGTCTCCCCTTCTGCTTAGAATCCATTCTGTCTTTCAGACGGAAGTCAGTTTCGAGGATCATGACTTGGTCTACAAGAATCATAACTTGGTCTACAACCTCACGGGGCTTCAGGCTTTCACGGAATATGTCATAGCTCTCCGATTCAGGATCAACGAGTCAAGATTTTGGAGCCACTGGAGCAAAGAAGAAACCGGAGTGACCATGGAGGAAGGCAAGCCATGCTCTACTGTTCCTCGTCTGCTTAGTCTGGCGTAGGGCTTCCTGGGTCTGGTTTTGGTGGGTTTTGACACATGCCATGCCTGGGACTCATCTTGGGAAAACCAGGCCCTAGAGTATCTGGCAGGTCCCCTCTCCATAAGCACTAATGGTGTCCGCTGCGCCCCTGGGAACGAGCCATGCTCCTCAGATGGCTTAGTTACTACAGCAGCTTTATGTTGCCAGAGACCTAGGATCTTATCTCTCATACTCTTTAGGAGATTAAAAAAAAAAGATTTATTTATTTTATCTATATGAATGCTCTATCTGCATGTACACCTTTATGCCAGAAGAGGGCATTAGATCCCACTATAGATGGTTGTGAGCCACCATGTGGTTGCTGGGAATTGAACTCAAGACCTCTGGAAGAGCAGCCAGTGCTCTTAACCGCTGAACCATCTCTCCAGTCCCTCTTATGAGATTCTTACACTCAAGAAGTGGTATCACATCCTCTGAAGACATCCTATGGTAAGTTGAAGCTATATATCTTAAACCTTAAAAATGGCTACTAAGTGTATGAATGTAGTGATAATAGGAGAAAATAGGTCATGTTTTTAATGACAGCAAGGTAAAGACAGAGTCTATTCGCACACTGGCCTCTGGAATCAACTTCTGTACCTGTGGCCCAGGATGTTTTTCTTCCTGTTCCTACTTGAGTTTCTCTGAGACCAACTTGGGACTATCAAATATTTGCCATAGTTAGCCTTTTGGTTAGATTCTGGAACCCATCTGAATTTGCATTCCCTTTTGGAGGTGTTCAGGCTTACCCTGTAACTTTATCTTCATGGATGTAGCTTCATGCATCATTTGGGGAATTGTGCCCTTCTCATCTGAGATTCAGTTCTGACATGCTCTGGTTGTGTGGGGGAGAGACCACAGAAAACCCAAAACCACATGATTAAGTGTTAGGACCGGGCCTAATGCACAGTGATGGCTATATTAAAAGAATACTTTTTTATTAAAATCGTATGTACTTGGCATGCATCCTACACACATCATCTTTGAATGCTCAAGCAATACAAATGACTGTAGGTATAAAACAGCACATAAAATGCACAGTAAGAAATGGTGAAATGGTGTCTGAGCTGAGCTCTCCCTGTAAAAACATCAGAAGGAACCTCATGTTATGGTATCCTTGCCCAAACTGTCCTCTTCCTCAGCTACACCTGTGACCAGGCAATTTGGTGATTAAATAATACCCAGAGTGTGGTATGGCTTGTCCAAATCTCCTTGCTGTGGCTCTCAGTTTTCTTTCATGGTGCTATCATGGCTCATTCTCAAGCCTAGCCTGCTTTTCAGGCCAGTACATCCTGATGTCACTGTCCCCAACTTTTCCTGAGGTCAGCATTATAATTTATTGCTTATGAGTTCAGCTGGCTGCCGCCATTTGCTGACTAAACCAGATCAACACTTACATATCACCCTGGAGAACTTCGGCTCTGAGTGGAATATTTTCTCTGCTTTTGTTTTTCCTCATTCTTTTTCATAATCTGAGAGAGATAGATAGATGATTGTATGACCGAAACCCCAGAGATTCCTAAGTTCTGTTTTCCAATTCATAAGCCATCCCTTCCCTATTTCATAACAGAATGCTCGCTGTCTAATTCACACCACCTCAAACCTTACAATTATTTGAAAAGTTCTAAGCCAAATTGAAATGATGCTTTTCTTTCTTTCAGTCTATTGATTATTAGAACTATCTCCCTATTGATTTGAAAAGTTCTATTTAAATATCTATTCATATGGTGCATATCTACTTGGATTTAAATCCTGGCTGTATTATTCAAAAGCTTATATAATTGGGAAATTCCTTCATTTCTCTATGAGGATAGTAACGCCAAATCCTCACAGTGATGGGGTCATAAGAATTCCATGAGCTCACCCAGGTACGCCATTTAGTGCAGTGGTACTTGCTGGAAGTTAGCTGCTGCCACTGTTGGTCTGATTGCAGATGGAAGGGCTATTGTATTAACGTGCCCAGGTGTCAAAGGTCAGGGGACGTAAGATGGTGCATTTCCACCCAGCTTTAGGGACCCCAACGAAGCCTATTTTACGTTCCCCTCTTTACATTATTATTAAGTTATCAGACCAAGAGCAGTTTTATTTTGAAATGTGGTTGGTTCCAGTCCTTCAGCCACAAAATGAAGACCTTGTTGGGCATTACGGGGCTGACTCCCTCCTCTCTGCCTCATTTGTCCCCTCAAGCATCTCCTTGCCGCAGGCAGGGTGCACAGTGGCCCAGTGAATATCTACAAGCTCTTCTGTCACTTACGAGCTTGCTCTTGTTCTTTTCAGTGCCCCACGTCCTGGACCTCTGGAGAGTCCTGGGGCAGACAGCCACGGACGGAATGAGGAAAGTGCTGTTGCTGTGGAAGGTGACCTCCCTTTACTTACCCCCTGGTTAAAAACCTTTGGTGGTGGCGCACACCTTTAACCCCAGCACTCGGGAGGCAGAGGCAGGTGGAGCTCTGTGAGTTTGAGGCCAGCCTGGTCTACAAAGCAAGTTCCAGGACAGCCAGGGCTACAAAGAGACACCCTGTCTCAAAAAACCGGAAAAAACAAAAAAAAAAAACAAAAAAAAAAACCTTTGGTGCCTTCCCCTGAAAACACTGTGATTCTTGATGTTTTACCTCCTAACATCCCCTTCCTATAGGTCCTTATGCTGCCTCCCAGCTCACAGCTGTGCAGGTCAGAAACTCCCCCTTGGTCACCCCATAGATGGCCTCCCCACACATCCCAGTCACGGGCTACTTTCTTTATCTGAATCAATAACATTTGGGGCAGTTACAAAGCCCAACTGCAGGATGCCCTGTGGCCTTCCCGAGAAAGCCATCCGGGCTGCCATCCCCTAGTGTTCAGTGTAAGATTTTGCAGCTTCATCCTTACACCCAAGAAGATCACTGACTGGGGTCACCTCACTGGGACGTCAGGTCGTCTGATCTTGCCAACACATTTGATACGAGTGTTCCTTTAAGTACTAGAATAGTGTGGTGTGCAAAGGCAGAGGAGTGGTCACATGATCTTTCCTAGGGTGCAAACCTGGGCCTGAGGAAAGAAGAAGATGGTAGGTGATACAGGGAAGAGGGGGGAGGGGGAACCAGTAAGAAAGAGGAGGGAGAAGCATAGAGGTCAACAGGAAAGGATGGGGCAATTAGAAAAAAGCTACAGGAAACAGAAAAGAAAAATGGGAAGTTGAAGAAAAGGTGAAGAGGAAAAAGCTGTTAGAACTCCAATGTATCTCCAGGGCTATCCGGAGGAAATCTACTTGCTCAAGTTTGGCAACTTAAATCTTTTTAAATGGAGACATCACCCTGGCTTGCTGAGTGACATCCAAAATCACTTATTGCAGGGCTGATACTGCCTTTGTCCATCTCCTTGGCAAAGCCTTAGGTGGCAGAGGCATGGGCATAGGAAATCACAGCCAGGGATGTTGGGAAATCTTTGATACTAATCTCAGATGTGGTGAAATGTGGAAAGAGGTGACTGTGTTCACAAGTTTTGGGGGAGAAAAGTGAACAATGATGCGTGTCCTTGCAAGGTCTTAGCTATCCTGTGGTCAGTAGGAGTCAAGCCTGGGAAGTAAGACCAGACTCTCCTGCCTGCCTCCTCCTCCCTCTTGCTAGAGGACTGGCTTTCTCTATGCCTTAGTAGGAGGAGGGGCTTCTCTAAGAATTCAACTCATTTAGCAAAGTTTGCCCTAAAAGACTCGAAAGTCTGACAGTGGTGAAGGTTGTGAGATTTTAGGACGTCTTGAAGATCACTGACTTGTTCACACTTAAGTAGTGAATGTGATGGGCTCGGTGGTAGGGTGTTTGACTGCTAAGGCTGTGGACGCGATTCCCAGCACTGAAAATGAACAGACAAATGAAACCATGTTGATAAAATGTGAGCTCCATATCAGCAAAGGCTCCAGGGGAAAGATGAGGCCTTGTCCTGAGAGACAGGGGGCCTCATCATTAGCGAGTCTCGAGCTGGTCTTTTATTGCTGTGGGTCAATGAAAGGGAAATTCCTGGGCTGGATGACACTGGGCCCGAGTGAATTAAAACTCTATCTGAACACACATCCACTCATTCTTCTCCATGATGCTTGTAATCAGTAATAAATACCGAAAACTTGGAATCCCCATAATTCCCAGAAAGTATTCCGTATGCGTACTCCTAGGCAAAGCATCTGGTCAGTGGGCCTAAGTTCAAGACTAGAAATAAGAATTTGAGTCAGAGTTTCTGGGCTTGTATTTTGGGCTTCCTGCTAAGGGGACTGGCAGGGAAAGCCTGAATATTTTTTTCCTTCTAGCTGGATTACCAAGCTGGATGTCTGGCCCAGGACAGTTATCTTCCCTCTTTAGAGGGGGAACTATGGGAATAAAAGATGAAGGCACAGCTACCCACCAACATTTGATGATGACTTCTGAACTTGATTTTGGCCCAGAAGGGAATGCCTTGACTTTTTAGCTTTTGTACCTCTGTGTATGATAGGATGAAAGAGTCAGGAGAAAAGAGAGGTGACTTGCTCATACCGGTTTGGACCTATGAAACTGGATTTGTGTTAGGAGTTGATACCGAGGGACTGTGGTGATATTGTGCCCCCCCAACATATTGTGCACCCTAATAAACTTATCTGGGGTCAGAGGACAGAACAGCCACTAGAGAGACATAGAGGTAAGAAAATGGTGGCACACACACCTTTAATCCTAGCATTCCAGAGGCAGAGATCCGTCTGGATCTCTGTGAGTTCAAAGCCACATTGGAAACAGCCAGGCATGGTGACTCACGCCTTTAATCCCAGGAAATGATGGAAGGAAGCAGAAAGGTGTGGTGGTATTGTGTTCCCCAAAATATTGTGTATGCTAATAAACTTATCTGGGGTCAGAGAACAGGACAGCCACAATATTAAACATAGAGGTTAGGCAGTGGTAGCATACGCCTTGAATCCTAGCATTCCAGAGACAGAAATCCCTCTGGATCTCTGTGAGTTCAAGGCCACATTGGAAACGGCCAGGCACGGTGATACACACCTTTAATCCCAGAAAGCCACACCTTTAATCCCAGGGAGTGGTGGTAGAAAGCAGAAAGGTATATAAAGCGTGGGGACCAGAAACTAGAGGCATTTGCCCTGGAGAGGCATTTGCCCTGGAGAGGCATTTGGCCTGGAGAAGCATTTGGCCTGGGTAAGATTTGGCCTGGTTAAGCATTCAGGCGTTCAAGCAGCAGTTCAGCTGAGAGTCATTCAGATATGAGGACATAGAGGCTTCCAGTCTGAGAAAACAAGACCAGCTGAGGATCCAGCGAGGTGAGATAGCTGTGGCTTATCCTGTCTCTCTGACCTTCCAGTGTTCACCCCAATAACTGACCTCAGGTTTGATTTTATTAATAAGAACTTTTTAAGACTCATGCTACAGAAAGGTATATAAGGCATGTGGACCAGGAACTAGAGCCTTTTTAAGCTTTTAGCTTTTAGCAGCAGTTCAGCTGAGATCCATTTGGGTGAGGACTTAAAGGCTTTCAGTCTGAGAAAACAAGATCAGCTGAGGGATTGGCAAGGTGAGGTTGGATGTTCTGTTTCTCTGATCTTTCAGCGTTCACACCAATATCTGGCTCCCGTGTTTTTTTTTTTTTTTTTATTAATAAGACCCTTTAAGATTCGTGCTACAAGGTACCATTTGATAAATAATCTCTTCTGGCACTTGAAGGGTTAACATCACCATGCACAAATGTTATTTGTGTTGGAAAGGTCATAGCTTAGCGTCTGATGGCTAACATGACCTTGCCCCATTTATCACTGTCTTTGTGCCTGTCTCTTTCTGGTATTGGCAATTCCCTTTGTTTTCTTTGGATACAGAAGGCAAGAGGAGCCCCCGTCTTGGAGAGAACACTTGGCTACAACATACAGTACTTTCCAGAAAACAGCACTAGTCTCACAGAGATAAACAATGTCACAAACCAGCAGTATGAACTGCTTCTGACGGGCCAGTCACACCACGTGTCTGTGACTTCTTTTAATTCCCTTGGGAAGTCCCAAGAGGCCGTCCTGAGGATCCCAGCTGTCGATGAGGACAGTAAGTACCTCTTCCTCCAGTGTCTAGTCCCATCTGGTTGGAGAAGAAGCAGTCTGTGTGCTTGGGGTAATTGTTCCTCTGGAATCAAGTTGAAGGGTTGGGGAATAAGGACTCTGTGGGGAAACAGAATCTGCTGATAACTAGCAAGCCCTTCTACCCCAAAAGGCTTAGCACGTTTGCAGAAAAACTTGTGCTAAGAATTTAGAGACTGAGTCACGCAGCACAGTCAGAGTCTAGAAGCGCTGCGTGCTGCTTTGGTTGGTTCTGGTCCAAATGGTTGGGTGCTGGGTTGAGCCACATAAAATAGTCATATTTGAGACCTATGTCCTCAATGGATGTGTCCTCTCCTGAACTCTCTTCTTCCCAGATGGACAGATCCCAGCTATGGCTTAGTGTTCACCATCCTGTTTTCTCTCTTTTCCCTTCCGTTTGATGGCCCAGCTAGGAAAACTGCTGATCTGTGTATACAGACTTGCCAATAACTTGCTTGTTAATTTTTTTTGTTTTTGTTTGTTTGTTTGTTTGTTTTTAGAGACAGGGTTTCTCTGTGTAGCTTTGTGCCTTTCCTGGATCTCACTCTGTAGACCAGGCTGGCCTCGAACTCACAGAGATCCGCCTGCCTCTGCCTCCTGAGTGCTGGGATTAAAGGCGTGCGCCACCAACGCCTGGCCACACTTGTTAATTTTTTTTGAGACAGGATCTCACTCTGTAAGCTGACCTCTAACTTACAGACTGTTCTGCTTCTGCCTTGTGAATGGTGGTATTGCCGACACCAGCCACCATGCCTGGCCTCTATCTACACTTTGATGAAGTAGTTCTGGACATTTTACCGAACCCAGGCAAAGTGGCAAAGCTTTTATTTCTATGTTTTGGAATACAAAGCCTTGTTGGATTGTGTGTGAGAGAGTGCTGTAGGGGTGTGTGTGTGTGTGTGTGTGTGTGTGTGTGTGTGTGTACTCACTGTGGAGACCAGAGGTTGATATTACTCTCCACCTTTTTTTGAGGGGGGGGGGTAGGGTCTCTCACTGAACACAGAAGTCACCGATTGACTACATTGCCTGGCAGGAAGCTCCCTGGCGCCCTTCTGTCTTCCTCCAGTGCTGTGATTACAGACGTGCTCGGCCGTGCCTGGATTTTTATGTGGGTGCTAGGGATCCAAACCCAGCCCCTCACACTTACATAGCAAGTACCCGCTGAGCTCTCTCCTCAGTGTCTTTACTTTGGGCTTGGTGTTTAAAACTTGCAGACAATAGATGGGGCTCTGCCATATATACTTAGAGCCAATCAGTCTCTCTGTCTCTGTCTCTCTCCCTCCATTTTCTCCTTCAAGAGGATGCATTACCCCATGAGGGCAGTTGTATAGGAAGGCAACCTTGGTGGGTTGGAGCCCTAGAAAGCCACGCCACATGACAGAACTCACCTGGGGGGGGGACGCGGGGAGGGACACAGAGTGCACCAATGGAGATAAGAGCTGAGCAGAAGAGGAATAAGAGAGGAAGAGAAGAGACGGGGAAGAGAGGAGGTGAAGACTCGGCCTCATGGGAAGAGAGAAAGGAGTGGGGGTATAGGTTTGCCTTTAACGAGGGGATTTAGCGCATGCGTATACAGACTATGCAGCCATGCCGCACATGTGCACCGACTAGGGCCATCTGGGCTGTCTAGGCATTTGCCTGAATATTAGCAAGTGCATCCTACCAGGTCCCCAAGGGGCGGACCAGGTAATGTCTAAATGCTAACAGCAGTAATTTTTAAAAAATAATATTTTTATTATTAATTCTTGAGAACATCATACGATGTGTTTTGACCACATTCATCCCTTCTCCTAACTCCTCCCAGATCCACCCTCTCCCTCAACCTCCTTACTGCTCCCAAATTAGAATTTTCTCCTTCTGTCGTCTTCCCCTCACCGCACCCCCTTGTAAATCCAGTTTGAGTTGCCCAATTACTCTTTAGTGGACCCAGGGGGCAGGGTTTCGTTTGTACGTTTGCCAGATTTTGTTTGTTTGTTTCTTTTTTAAAAATATAATTTCTGACGTGCCGAATAACATAAGCAGCTGGCGTAGACAGCTAAGAGCTGTTCTCTCTAATTTATACCTCTGTTTGCTTAGCCCAGCCTGGCTCAGGCATTTGTGCAACTAGCTCTAGACTTCTCTGCCTGTCCTTCCCTTTCTTTTCTTAACCCAATCCACTTCTGCCTTCATTTTAGAATTCTGGGAAGCTCATAATTTTGTGTTTTGAGTCAGTGTTTAATAGTATTGAGACAGGGTTTCTCTGTGTAACAGCCCTGGCTGTCCTGGACCTCCCTCTGTAGACCAGGATGTCTTCAAACTCAGAGATCCCACAGCCTCTGCCTGCTGGGATTAAAGGCATGTGCCACCACGCCCCTCTGGTTCTTAACATCCTTGTTCCAGTGTCCCGGAGTCTAGTGACATTTTCAATAAATGATATGTGATTGGACTACGGATTCTTTGTTAAATTGAGGTACTGCCAAAATTAATTACCCTCACTTCCCACCATGGCCCCATAATGGGAAGCAATAGAGAACAGGGGATGGAAGCATGGTCCTTGGAGTTCAGCAGCCCTGGGTTCAAATCTTTGCTCTTCCACAAGGTAACATCACCATTGGACAAACTATCTAACCTCTTTAAGATGCATGTAAACTGGAACTCTTTCATAATACACCTGTCTCAGAAAACAGTTGTGAGGAGTGAATGAGATCCTCTCTGGAGATATCGTGTCTAGTGCTGATCATCACTGCTTTTGTTTGTTTTGAGACAGGGTCTCATGTAACTGAGCACTCCTCAAACTCACAAAGCAGAGGATGACCTTGAGGTTCTGACTCCCATGCTTCTTCTTCCCAAGTGTATTACCAAACCAGGTTTGTGCTGTGCCCAGGATTGAACCCAGGGTCTCATTTGTGCTAGGCAAACACTACCAATTGAGTTACATCTCTGGGCCTATCGTCATTGTTCTCTCTGTGTATGTCTCTTTGTCTCTGTGTCTCTGTCTCTGTCTCATTTTTCTCCCTCTCCAGTGGGGGGGGGTTAAACACAGGACCTTATGGGTGCTATACAGCAAAGCTCTCCACCACTGAGTTGCTGGGTTATATCCACAGCCCACTACCATCATTCTTAATAAAGTTCTGGTTAGTTACATTTCTGGTAGATATAAATTGTCAACTTAAAAACACTGTAAGAGGCACTTCAACTAAAGTGATACTAAATTCACTTAGGATTTTTCTTTTTGGGTTTTATATTGAAACTATTGCCTACCATGGTCCTAGACAAGGTATTGGCCAGGATCTGGCCTAACACATTTGTATTTTTTGCAAATGAACTTTTTGAAATTCTTCCACATCCATGTGGATCTTTACATGTGCTCTGTGGCTTCTTTGTCTAACAGTTGTGTAATGAATAATTGTGAATTATGTAGCCGGTGCACACTAAAATGCTTACCGTCTGGCCCATTATAGAGGAAGTTCACAGAACGTTGTTATAGACAACTAGAAAAGCTTACGTCATTCTTTTTCATTGTCAGTGATCACTGACAAGAGCAGCTAGCTGTTCAGTGCGGTACACGTGTGTGTCAAAGGCATTATCCGTGCATGTTCCTGGAGACACAGGAAAAGATAATGTCCATTATACCTCTGGCTACTCTGTCAGTCTTTGTCATAATTTATCACAGAAACCTAAGACTCTACAAAAGTTTGTTTAATAAAATAAAATCAGCTAGGAAAGAATTAAGTAATAATAATTTTGATGCTTACCTTTCATTGAATTCATATGATCAGGACATGTTGTGTGTTAGGCTATGTCAGGCATTGTAAGATGGCACAGGCTAGCTCAGCCATGAAGTGACCCATGATGCAAATACTGTTAGGTCTATCTTCTACATGATGAAAAGATCCAGGAAAGTTTTGTAATTTGTACAGGATTTTCCCAGTGCAGCTCCATCTGGTCTGCATGAACCAAACTGGTGAAATTAGTGTTCATAAGGTGATTTGGAGATTCTGGTCACAGACCCTCTACGAGCCAAGATGGGTATTGGCCTCTGTGGGCCCCAAGTTCTCATCTTTAGAATAAAGGATTGGCAGAGATGACCCGTCAGGGTCCCTCTACTTGAACTTCCTGAATGTTATGTGTCTTCGGTCACAGGCGGGAGTGGTCCAGTGCAGGATGTGGAAAAGCAAAGCCACTTGTGGTGAGCTGGCCTGCGGGGCAGTGGGGACTGTGTCGGGGAGAGTTGGGGGTGAGTCTGAGCTGGCAGAGGGGAAGTGGCTGTCTTCTCATCCGTTGTACAGGATCAATGATGTTCGAAGTCCAACCTCTTCCCAGCTTTCAGGGCCCATTTCTTTTCCTCTTACACTTAAGAGAGTTCTATATCAAGAGCGGGTGCTCAAGGTGCTCGTGATTTGGAACGGAAGAAGGCTGGTAATTAGTCTGTATTCCATAGGATGACTTAGAAACTTGTCTCTCAGCACTTCTTATTGAGGCCAGGCCTCCCCTCTTGCATGACTGACTCACAGTTTCTGGACTCCTTTCCAATCTCCTCATGTCTTCTCCTCAGCCTCATACCTGGCACCTTAGACCTGGTTCTCCCACTCTTTCTGAGCTCCAGGATTGGTGAGCAGGAAGAGCGTGTGGTTTGGAAGCCATGCTCACTCATTTTCAGGGCCAGGATTCCTTGCCAAGTCACTTGTTAAGAAAGTGCCTCCAGGAGACCAGAGGAGGAAGTGTGAAAGACAGGCAGGCAGGGAGGAGGCTAATTAAGCCAAGGTACTACCTTATTGTCCTCTTGCCAACTGGATGGCTTAAAACAACAGGAACACATTGTCCTGTGGTTTGGGAGGCTAGAGGTATAAAAAGCAAGTTGTGGACTGGACCATACTCCCCCCAGAATCCCTAGAGGAGGACCTTCCTTAATCTTTCCATCTTGTATAATATTAGAGGGACCAGCCTTAATATTATACATCCCAGGGGCTCAGGAGAGAGAACTACTAATGGCGAGGACTATTTTTGGGGAATAGAATCTCAGCACACCGAGCTCTATAGTCCACTTGCTTTAATTCCTCTGGCATAACATCCTTTATACACAGCTTCAGTTCTGTTCTCATGCCTAGCTCCTTTCTTGCCTGATTTCTCTCTATACTTATCTATTGCTCCCTCTAAGTTCTATCTTCTCTCCTCTTAATTCTGCCTCATCTAGGTCCTTTTTACCTTGTTCTTACCCAGCCAGGACTTCCCCATCTGACTCTTCCTCATCTTCCATCTCGTCCACACCTACTCTCTGGTCAAAATCCTCTGTATCCCTTTCCATTCTCCATCTCTCCATTCTCCATGTTCACCCTAAGTCTCCCAGGAATGCAGTTATAAACCCAAGCAATAGCAAGCCCCTGGTTGAGCAAGGTCACCAGGCTTGAATTCTACAGGGTCACAAAGGCAGGTAAGAATTTTCCTCAGACAGTGACCACCAGGCTTTCTTTTGCAATCCAAAATGGGAGTGGTAAAAGAGGAGGTCAACTGAGTACTAATAACCAGTTAGTATATGAAAAGGGGGTCTATGTGCTCAGTCTACATTCTGAGAAGTGGTTAGGTAAGAAGTTAGGGGTCTATTAGTAAGGTGGTATAAGGAAGGAGGGTCTCCCCCTAAATTGCACAAGAAATAAAGCTATCCACCTGACCTAGGAGACAGGTGTTGTTTCGTTTGGCCTTGGACACTTGATAAGCATTTTAGATAAATACACTGTTAGGAGTTCTTGGAAGCATGCAAGAAAATCATTTTAGGAACCAGCTAATATATATACAAAAGCTAAAATATCACCAAGACTCCTTAAGCCGTGGCTTGACCTTTGGAGAAGTCCTTGACTTTTCCAAGTAGTAGCTTTTGTGATAGTAGATGGATTCCATTATGTTTTCCTGCGGCTTGCAGCATTTCCACACTTCTTGTGGCCCTAGGCCCTGGCTTGGGGCAGTTCCAATATCTCCAAGTTCTCTTTCTCCTTCTCTTTCTTTTCTTTTTCTTTCTCTCTCTCTCTTTCTTTCCTTCCTTCCTTCCTTCTTTCTTTCTTTCTTTCTTTTTCTTTCTTTCTTTCTTTCTTTCTTTCTTTCTTTTCTTTCTTTCTTTTCTTCCTTCCTTCCTTCTTTCTTTCTTTCTTCTTTCTTTCTTTCTTTCTTTCTTTCTTTCTTTCTTTCTTTCTTTCTTTCTTTCTTTCTTCTTTTCTTTTTTCTTTTGTATGTGTTTCTGTGCATGTTTGTTTGTATCCATGTGTAGAGGCCAGAGACAGACATCAACTGTCTTCTTTAACTGCTCTCCACTTTGTGTGCTTTTTTTTTTTTTTTGGTTTTTCGAGATAGGGTTTCTCTGTGTAGCTTTGCGTCTTTCCTGGAGCTCACTTGGTAGCCCAGGCTGGCCTCGAACTCACAGAGATCCGCCTGGCTCTGTCTCCCGAGTGCTGGGATTAAAGGCGTGCGCCACCAACGCCCGGCTCCACTTTGTTTTTTAAGATTGTGTGTGTGTGCATGTGTGCGTGCGTCCGTGCATGCGTCTGTGCGTGCGTGCGTGCACGTGTGTGTGTGTGTGTGTGTGTGTGTGTGTGTGTGTGTGTGTGTGTGTTGAGCCAGGGTTTCTCTATGTCATCCTGGCTATATTGAAACTTGTCATGTAGACCAAGCTGGCCTTGAAGAAGATCCTCCTGCCGCCGTCTCCCAGTGCTGGGGTTAAAGGTGTGCACCACCACACCCTCCTAGATTGTTTTCTATTATTTTTAATGATGTGTATTTATGTGTGCCTGTGTGTGAGTATGTGCATGTGAGTGGAGGTGCCCATGTAGGCCAGAGGCATTGGATCCCCCTGGAGCAGGAGTTACAGGCACTTGGGAACATCCAGTGCTGGGAACCAACTCCAGTTTTCCGCAGAAGCCACAAGTCCTCTTTCCTGCTAGGCCATCTCAGCCATGAAGGGACAGGGTCAACCATTGGTCTTGGAGCTCACCAGCTTGGCTCAACCAGCTAACCAGGTAGCTTCAAGAATTCTCCTGTCCCTGTCCCCTGAGTCCACTGAACTCAGCGTTTTATGTGGTTGTTGGGAATCAAACTCAGTTCCTCATGCTGTGTCTGAAGCACGGTACTGACTGAGCCTTCTCCCCCGCCTCACCCTCCCCAGTCTCCCTTTCTCATAAGGACATCAGTTACGTTGAGTGCAGGGCCCACCATCCACACCACATCTACGGGGGTCCCATTTCCACATGAAGTCATTTTCTGTAGCACTGAGGATATCATTTCAGAGGATACTCATTGACTCTTAACAGATGTAGGCAGGTGGAGGCAGGGGAGGTAGGGGAGGACAGGGGGAGGAAGGGGAGGACAGGGGGCAGCAGGGGTGGGGAGAAGCAGGAGTCCTGCGGAAGAGGTGGCAATGATGCCCAGGCTCTGTACTTCTCGCCCTGGCTCTGCCCCTGCCCCAGCATCACATCCTCAAGCCTTACTTTTCTCAGAGCTACATTTTCAGGTGGACAGATTACCTGACTGACGTCCCGGAGTAGCAATTGGAATCTCAAATACAGAGCCAGTCTGGGAAAGGAGCTCGTGAGCTGCTGCAGCTTTTAGAGATGAGACTAGGTTTCCATTCCTGTTTTTGACTTGCAGGGAATGCGTGGGACATAAGTCACTAGTGAGTTCTGTTTCTGGAAACTGCTGAGTGTAGGGGGAAGTAAACGCAGATTCAGAAGTCATGCAATCATCAGAGGTATTTGGTAAAGAAAAGGGAAAAGGCTGAAAATGAAGTGGGAGGAGCCACCGTGGAGGTCTGGCAATCTGGCGTTGGCAGGATGCCGGGGGCCGGCACATGGGGGCTGGGTGTGGCAGCTGTGGATGTGTCCTTTCCTCTCTCTCCAGCCATCCAGTACATCAGCGACATGGAAGCCTACCTTGCGGAGCCCCTGCTGGTGCTGAAGTGGCAGAGCGCCACTCCTGAGGTGGACTCTTGGGTGGTGGAATGGTTCCCAGAAACCGTCCAGTCCAAGTTCTCTGGCCTTTCCTGGGAAACCGTGTCTCGGGTCACAAACTGGACCATCGAGCGAGGTAGCTGGCCCAGAACCTGCAGGCTCCCTTGGTGCAGGGTTTGGTTTCATTTCATTCAGCTTTTAAATCCCTTTTAAAAGCGGTGCCTGTGAGGGCAGCCCTGGAGAAGTTTAGTAATTGTCACGGCTCTCAGCATTCCGGGGCGAAGCTGGCACAGAAAACCTGTCCCCAGGTGGGAAGTGAACACAGTCTTAGCCACACATGTTAAAGGAGACACAGGAAATAATAATGCTCACTAACCCTGCCAGTGCTAATCATAATTTTACCTAGAAAAGGAAGGCTTTTTAGAATATTTTAATTGAGCCTGATAGTTTCGTGTGAACATACAATGCATTTTGCACATATCTATCTGACTCCTCCTCCTAACAACTGTCCCATATCTAGCTGACTCCTCCTCCTAACTGTCCCATATCTAGCTGACTCCTCCCAGATCCACCCCCCATTCCCCCCCCCCCGCCCCTCCCAGCTTTCTGTTCCTCCCTTTTTCCCTTTTATTTTTTTAATAACCCACTGAGTCTAACCAGCGCTGCCCATATAGGCATAGGTGTGTGGCCATCCACTGGGTAGTGGGTGACCTACTGGGGGTTGGGGACACACCCTTAAAGAAAGCTGACTCTCCTTTCTCTGTCAGCCATCAACTGTCCATAATAATGCCCCAGCTAGGGGTGGGTCCCACGGGTCCTCCCCACTTCATGCTGGAGTGTTGGCTAGTTTGGTCTTGGGCAAGCGACCACAGCGACTGTGAATTCATGAAAGCAGTGGGCCTGTTACGGCCAAAAGAAACAGAATCTTAACATTTACCCAAGGAGAGCCCCGATTATCCTGGGGTAACACCAGACGTTGGGTACCATTTGTCCTACCTCAGAAACTCCGTTCTGTCTTAGTGGCCCATTGAAGAGTTAGGCCTCTTCCTCAGTGACTGATAGAGTGAATAGGCTTTATTCCAAGAAAGTCCATTCCCCATGTAAGGTAGAAGGTAAGCTTTGCCTTTGAAGTCTTGGCACTTCAGCTGCTTCCCAGTACTTAGTAGCGTCTATATTAAGAAATATATAGTCAGGCATGGCAGTGTGTATTTATAATCCCAGCCCTCTGGAAGAGGCCGAGGCAAGTGGAGGGTACTGAGTTTAAGGCCAGCCTGGGCTTTATCACAAGACTTCGTCTGCAAAAACCAACAAAAAGCCTTATAAAGGAACACAGGCAGGTAGAGGAGCTGGAATTCAGGGTATCTGAGTATATGCTGCTGTCAGAAGGGTTAGATTTTATTCAGCACATGCCCAAATCATATGATAAAATCAGTGACGGGGGAAGGAAGGACTGGCTTTTCTCCCTGTTCGTGATGGAGCTGTGATTTTATTAGAATTGTTCTCAGCTTAGTTCTGGGAGCTAGTTAGAACGTTCTAGAGCCAGAGTGGCTGTTAGAGACCATCTCACGTAGAGAACAGGAGGTCTCCTGCAGGTCTTAGGTCACAACTCAGTCCTTCATGTCCGCTGTTCTGCCATTATGTGTACTTATGCGGCTCTCTCTCTCTCTCTCCCTCCCCTCCCCTGCCCTCCCCTCCAGATAAATTAAAGCCTCTCGTGTGCTATAATATATCAGTGTATCCAGTGTTGGGGCAACAAGTGGGAAAGCCATGTACAATCCAAGTGTATGCCAGAGAAGACGGTATGCGTGGACCAACCTTGGGGGGTGGGGATACACTTCTATAGATTCAGGTGCTGGGTTGTCTTAAGGACCATTTCGACCACACCCTAATCTTCCCCTTCAACTGTGTGTGCTTGACACACTTGGGCCCAGGTTACAGTCACTACATTTCAAAGGTGGGTAGATAGATATAAATAGTTCAACAGATCCAGCCACTTCTCACTTCCCAAATGGGAAATCGAGGTTCACAGAGGTGAAACTCCTTACCTAACATCACAACGAAACAGCAACTCGCAATGTAACCAAAGTTAATGTTAATTGAGATCGATTCAGGAAGCCTACCAAGTTCATCAGACCCATGTTCAAAATGATTCCCCGTGAGTGTGTGCATGTGTGTGCGTACATGTTGGAGGTCAGATGTTGATCTCACTTGTCATCCTTCAGGAGCCATCCACCTTGTTTAGTTTTCGAGACTGTCTTCCTGGGACCTGGGGCTTGCACATTAGTCCAGGCTGGCTGGCCAGCAAGCCCCAGGGATCCGCCTGTCTCTGCCTCTTCAGCTCTGACATTACAAGCAGAGGTCACATGGTCAGCAAGTGCTTTGCCAACTGGGCTATCTTAGAGCCTTCCAAATGACTTTTATGAAACAATAAGCAAGGACTTTACTGATACATTACTCAGACGTTATTTCATCTTTTTGAAAGTCCGCATCTTCTAGATTCAACACTGGAAACTATCTCCTGCTGTATTAAGGTTGGCCAGGGAAGTTAGTCTTCAGCTGCTCATGCTTTACAGATAGGAATGAAAGCTAGATACTAATTGGAATGGGGGACCTATAAGAAAGTACATCTTCTTGGGGCTTTGAAACTCCTTGTTGTCTTATATAAGATTCCTGACTGAGAACAAAACAATCTCTACGAACAAGTTGATGTCAGTCCGTCATCCACCCCCCTCCCCCCCCCCCCCCGCCCCAATTCAGCCACCTTATCCCACGCCCAGCATTGTGGGTCTTGCTTGGACAATGGTAGCAGCTCTGGGGCAGGGGTGGATCTTCCGGGGTGTGATTCAGCCTTGGTTTTTTGTTGTTGTTGTTTGTTTGTTTGTTTAATCTCCCTGTCCTCTGAAGCTCCATCAGAAGGTCCTAAGACCTGGGCAGAGAACATTGGTCTGAAGACAGCCACAATCATATGGGAAGAGATTCCCAAGAGTGAAAGAAATGGATTTATCAACAATTACACCATATTTTACCAAGCTGAAGGTGGAAAAATATTCTGTAAGTGTGCTCAAGTTGAGCAAACTCAATTGACCCCTCCCCCACAGATGATGTGAATAGACCCGACATGGGGTGGGGGGGGGGGTGGCTTCCAGGGCTGTGACCTGTAGCCTTGCCCATATACTTAACTTCTTTGTTCCTCTGAAAGTAGAGTCAAGAGCACCACCTCATGAGTTAAAAAGGGTAAAGGAGAATGTAGCCAAGAGTCCTGAAGAGGAATGCGAGGTGTTGAGGTGGTTTCTCCTGCGCAGTCACGGAGTGCTTTGACTCACCCCTCAGACTTTTATGATCATTACTTCTGGCGGGATCTGCCCAGCTTAGAGTGGGTCCATATGTGGGGACAGACCTTGTTTGGTGGCACTTGCCTTGCTGCAGAGCTCCTTTTGTTTTTTTTTTTTTTTGGTTTTTCGAGACACGGTTTCTCTGTGTAGCTTTGGTGCCTGTCCTGGAGCTCGCTCTGTAGACCAGGCTGGCCTCGAACTCACAGAGATCCGCCTGGCTCTGCGTCCTGAGTGCTGGGATTAAAGGCGTGCGCCACCACTGCCCGGCCGCTGCAGAGCTCTTTAAGCTTGAGTTCTACTGCCCATGGCCCTCAGTGCTTTATTCTTGAGTCCATAGTATCTCCTCACATTGTAAACTCTGAGCTATGCTTGGATTCCCAGTTAGGCTAAATTTGACTTTGTTATGGTGGAGTAGACATAATGTAAAATTTAGCAATAAACATTTTAAGGTCTTAAGAACATTTACCATATTGTGTAGTTATTACGTTTCTCTATTCCCTCTCCATATGGAGCTCTATATTCTCCAATCGGTTGCTCCCCACCCCCTCCTCCCACAGCCTCTGGTGACTACCAGACTGTGTCTATAGACTGCCTATTCAGATTATTTCAAAAAAAGTAATCAGGGCTGAGGGGGCAGATCATAGTCCAAGCCCTTATCTAGCATGCACAAGGCTTTGAGTTCACCACAAAATAAAATAAGTAAATCGTACAGCATGTGGTCCCAAGGGGGACCTCATTTAGAAAACTGTTTGTCCCTGGCCACCAGGGATATGGAGCAGCCTTGTGGAGCTGTTGGCCCCTGTGTCTTCTTCAGAGAAATGTCCTCTTAACTTGTTCACCCATTTTAACATTGAGTTATCTTTGTGACTTTGAGTTATGAGCCTGTTACATTCTGAGTATAAGCTCCTTATCAAATATGTAACTTACAAATATTTTCTTCAATTTTGTAGATAGTTATTTCAGTCTTACACTGTCTTTTGATGAACAAAAGCTTTTTAATTTTAATGAAGTTCAGTTTAATATTGTTTTATGTAGTTGCTTGTGCTTTGGGTATCATATTTCGAAAACCATTCACAACTCAAAGTTGTGATTTACTTATTTTGTCTTTTGAAGAGTTTTATATTTTCCGCTCTTATATTTAGGTCTTTGGTCCATCTCAATGGACTTGTTTTCAGCAGAAGTCGAGAGGGGGCCGGCTAGACTTGCAGGTCAGGGCTTCTAGGGCCAGCACTAACGCACATTTTCAGTTTGGCTTGCTGTACTGTTCAGCTTCTGTTTTTCCCTTCAGCCAAGACAGTCAGCGCCCGTGTCCTGCAGTATGACCTGGAGTCCCTGACACGAAGGACCTCTTACACTGTTTGGGTTGAGGCCAACACTCGAGCTGGGGGAAAGAGTGGGGACACAATAAACTTCAGGACATTATCCATCAGTGAGTACTAGCTTCAGGTCTCCTTGTAGAGCTTACGTTGTGTTGGAAATGCCATTTGTCAAGAGCAGGGAAGCCAGCAGAATGCAGCAGAGTGTGAAGCCTTGTGCTCTCTCTGGCTCCATCACCTCCCCGGGAGATGAACAGTAAGGGATTGCCAAGGAGCACTGAGGGCTGAGTTAGACAGACTGTTGGTTTGCTCCTCCTTCCTGATAGGAAGCTCCAAATAACCTTTGGGGGGAGCCATCAACTTCCTCCTCAATCGTGAGTAGTTCCATGACAGGCTGTCATCCTACCTCACACTCACCAGTTTCTAAATGTCAGGACTTGCGCAATAGACCCTTGCAAGGGAACGTTGGTTGATCAAAGGTCACTGATGAGCAGGAAGAGACTTAATGTTACCATCTGTGGGGTTTGGGGGCAAAAAGATGCGTGTGTTCAACTCAGCAGCTTCTACATTGAAAACACAGAAAGCAGGAAATATTTGATAGATGTAACAAACAATGTAAAATATAGAGTTTCATATGATGGTTGGCTAAGGAAGATATTTAATAGGAAAGCAGTGGATATGTAATAGATGAAGGAAAAAGAAGGGTAAAGCCTGCTCTGCAGAGTGAGTTCTAGGACAGCCAGGGCTACACAGAAGGACTCTATCTCAAAAAACTGGAAAAACAAAAACAAAAACCAAGGAACACTGTCAAGTTTTGCAATAACTAGTATAAGCCAAAAAAATGTCTTCTTGAAGCATCTCAAAATCCTTTTGTTATTTATATTCCGAAAGAATAAAGTAGACTTGTGGCTCTGGAAACTATGAGCGGAGCATTTGCCTTCACACAGAAAACATGTCCCGTTCTGTGGGCAGCAATGCCTTCTTGGAATTTTCTTTGATACTGCTTTTGAAAAAATCCTTTTAAAAAATCATGTTGTATTTTCAGAGCACTGAGTACAAGCTGTGCCAGCTCATGGAATTTTCTCTCAGGATCAAACTGAAGGCAAGATCCTGTGTTGGAGCCTAGAATCTCTCTCCTTGATCTGTAGATTAGGTTACAGACCACTCTACTATCATGCTGGATTAGCTGAGTGAACTTATGTGGGCCACATGCATGTAAGAGCCTCCATAGGTGGGAAGAGAATCACCTGGAACTGGAGTTCCAGGCAGTTGTGAGCAGCCATATGGGTGTTGAGAGCTGGACCTGGGTCCTCTGCAAGAGCAGCTGGTGCTCTTAACTATCTCTCAGCCCTCTATGACCCACTCAGACACAGCAGCCCCAGTTTAAAGTTCTAGATTCCCTGTGGAAAGCCCACCAGTCTCTGCCCACCCTTTACTTCATTTCCTCTCACCACTTCCTGCCTCTGTCTCTCTAACTCACTCCTTCTCCAAAGCTTGCGTATCTCTCGGGAGTGCTTTTCTCCATAACTGTACAGGGCAGGCTCTTTCTCGTGATCAGATCTAGCCAGGTGTGGTGCTGCACTCCAGCCTCGGCACTCAGGGGGCAGAGGCAGGCAGATGTGAAGTGTAAGGCTAGATCAGCCTACACGGTGAGTTCAGGCCACTTTGGGCTACACAGTGAGACCCTATCTGAAAATTTAAATAAATGATCCATACATACATGCAAAATTAAGTTTTTAACCTCTCACCATCTGACCCTAGTTGCTCTATTTGATTATTCTATTTGAAGTACTCTTACATTATTTTATTACTTAGGATTCTCTAGAAGAACAGAACTGATATGGTTTATGTGATTGGAAGTTAGGCTTTCCAGCAGTGGCCATCCACATGCTGCTGAAGCGGAGACCCTGATAGCTGCTCAGTCTTAGAAGTTAGAGTCTTTGGGTTGGGGATTTAGCTCAAGGGTAGGGCGCTTGCCTAGCAAGCGCAAGGCCCTGGGTTCGATCCTCAGCTCAAAAAAAAGTTAGAGTCTTTAGAATAAGAGTTGGGGTTATAAAAAAAAAAGAGAAAGAGAGAGAGAGAGAAGGGCTTAATGACGCAGTCCCTATCTAAAGCTGGACCTGGAAGCTCTCTGGAGAGTTGCTAGGGTGAGTCCATGTCCAAAGACTTACTACACTGCAGTCTGAAATCCACAGATAATGGCCCCAGCAATCAACGTTCATGATCAGGAAGAAGGAACTTGTGTTTACTGACTGGCCTTCTCTTTTTCCACATTTATCCCATCTGGGCCCCAGCATATCCAATGGTCCTGCCTACAATCGGGGGATCTTCCCCTAGGTTGTTCTCCCGTGGCAGTCCTCTGAACACACCCTCACAGACACACAGAAGCATGTTTTTACTGTTCTGTAGACATCTCTCAGTCCAGTCAAACCAACAGACAAAGATTAAGAGTTTTACTGTGTGAGTTTTTCTACCCCAGTATATAAGGATCATGTGAGTAAGGATCCAATATTTCTTGCTTATTTGTTTGTTTTATTTCTCAGAATGATGCCTGGTCAATAGTTATGCTCAGTAAGTACTGACTAAATGAATGAATTTGGAGGATGACCCTGGTGAACACATCTACCAGTATATAATGTGTAATATTTGAAGACATCATAATGAAACCCAGTATTCTGTATAAGTAATCTATACTAATACAAAAGAAAGTATATCAGTATCTATCCTATTACATGGGGGAAAGACAGCTAGATGGGGAACCAAAATCCCAGTGGTTTTAATAGAAAGAAATTGAATTCAAATAGCAGAAAATTGATGAGAAATGTTGCTGAGGCTAGAAGAAAAAGTTAATATTTGATTTTTGTCAATGAACAGGGGAACTATATTGACAATGGTATTTTGTTCTCTTTGTTGCAAAGGTATCTTTGAAATTATCTGCCTATCATCTCTGGTTGGAGGAGGCCTTCTTCTACTTAGCATCTTCACAGTGACTTCTGCTCTCAAAAAGCCAAAGTGAGTTTATAATTGACAGTGAATGCCTTAAAAGTGAGCAGCAGAAAGCCGTGGAAGGCATCGTGGTGCATGGTGTCAGAGGGTACTCCACCCTGAGGGGGGTTCTGTTCACTCATTCATTTGGTCCATCTTGGTGGAAACGATTAAAGGCAGCACCCTCAGACTCATCAGGACTCTGACAAACAAGAAGACTTATTTGTACAGGTCCGTCCACCAAGTCTAGATTCCTCTGAGGCCGAGGAGTACCAGCTGCCCCACAGGCTCTGTCTGCCAATATCTATCACCTGAGTCTAGAGTGGAGCGGAGACTGACCCTGGGTGTTAGTTAGCTGGGTGAGAACACAAATCTGTCCTTTGTTTGTGGTGCAGAGTTGGAGTCCTGCCTGCTCTTGCCAGTGTGGGGAAAGAAGTTTGTCTTCAGCATCTGCATTTCTCCCAGCAGGGAGCCTTAGGCTGTCCTGGTGTTCCTCCTTGGTAGAGCGTGCTACACTGGCCCCTGTAAGCTCTCTCTGCCCAGCAGCTGGGACTCATTCATGATTAAGCTAATATCAACCTCAATTACCAACAGCATGGTGCAGCCAAGTCACAGCACAAATTTTTGTACGTCATGCTCTTGAGCAACCATCTTTAATCTTGGCACATGTCATAATCAGGTCCTGCCCCCAAGGGTTTCTGACTCAGAGTTCTGGATAAAGACTAGGAATCTTTATTTTGATTAGCTGTTGATGTTGGTGCTGAAGTTGGGAACATATTTTGGGAACCACTATGTAGAAGCGTGGGTAGTTAGTGTATTAACTGCTCCCAAGAATATATCTGCCTAGAGTGACTGTAATGCAGTTTCCAACATCAGGACCAGGGTAGAGATACAGGAGTGATGGAAAAAGGCAGGAAGGATATAATTATGTGGAGGAAAGCATATGTCTCCTTCTGTGTTGTCCCACAGACAACTGCTTCATATTTCCGGTCAGTGTGGAAGCTTGCTCTTATTGAATAGGGAGCTGTACAGCTGCCTTCTGTCGTTTATTTTCTATTGCTGTGATAAGACACTATATCAAGGCAGCTTGTAAAGGTTTTGTTGGAGACTTATAGTTTCAGAGGGTTAGAGTCCATGACCGTTATGACAGGGAGCATGACGGCAGTGAGGCTGGATCGGCTCTGGAGCAGTCGCTGAGAGCTCACATCTTGAGACATGGCCACATGGGACCGAGATGTGTGGGTTTCCAAAATCTCAAGGCCTGCCCCCAGTGACACACCTCCTCTTACAAGGTCATGTACTCCTAGTCATTCCCAAACAGTTCCACCAACTGGGGTCCAAGTACTCAAACATATGAGTCTATGGGGGCCATTCTGATTCAAACAACCATACTCTTCTTGAATAGGGAGTCGTACAGTTGCCTTTGGTAAGCCTTGCCCTTAGCTCAGCCGCTCACTACACATGGATCATGCCCTGAACTCACCTCCTCTTCTAAAATCTCATCTCTTAATAGCCGTTTGACTCGTCTGTGTTGTCCTGATGTACCCAACCCTGCTGAAAGTAGTTTAGCCACATGGATCGGAGATAATTTCAAGGTACACATTGCTGGGTTTTGTCCAGGAAACTGTGCAGGCTGGCTGGGGGAGGTGGAGTGGGTGGATGGGAACGGGTGAGGCCTTTCTCTGGGTTCATAGAGAAAGAACTGAAGTTTGAAAGGCCCAGGAAACAGCTAAAGGGCAGATGGATTCAGTCTTCCTACTGTGACCTTCACCTCGCACTCTGGACTAGAGCAAAGGGCATTACCAGGGTCTGAGGTATTCCCAACATAGAACCAAAAGGCATTACCAGGGTCTGAGG
>CABHPH010143241.1:0-18786 GCA_902168325.1 Peromyscus nudipes
AATCAAAGTAAAAGAGGCAGTTAACATGAGAGTCCAGGGACATGTAAGGGGATCAAGTGAGAATAACTGGAAAGAGCTGGAAAGAGGAAAAGGAGGAAAGAAAGTGATATAATTCTATTTCAATTAAAACATATTTTAAAATGTAATGAAATAGAAATCAATTTGTTTTTCTATATCTCAGTAGTTGACATTTAAAAATATAAAGAATTAGCATAACCTTGTCTTATATTCAATAATAAACAATTCATACTTGAAATAAAATTATAGTAATCATTAACTTAATAGCATACACAATTGCAATAATTAGGCAACATTCTATTAAAATACTTAGATCAAAACTATACAATGTAATAAAAATAATAAAATTAATTCTAAATAAATGTTTCCTGCTCATTTATTATGAGTTAGTATCATTTTCTTATTAACTCTGCTCTACTTGATTTATAGATTCAGTATACTCCCAGTCAAAGTTGTGTGTGTTATTTTATCAATATTGACATGCTATTGTAAGATTATGTGGAAAATAAAGATAAACTGAACATAGCATTGAGGAACAAAAATGCTGAAAGACCTATACCACTCAATTTCAAGATTTGATATAATACTACAATAATAAAGATTGCAAGATATTAGCAAAAGAACAGACACAAAAACAAATAGGACCATATAGGGAATTAAATCAGAATTAAATCCACAGAGATAATAGTCATTTTGTCTTTGACTAAAGAGCATATGCAAGTAAATGGCGAGAAGGTAACATTTTCAACAAATGAAACCAGTACAGTTGGACATTTGTATAAAACAGCATAAAAATTCAGGTTGAATATGTTTCATAAATTTGTTCAGGATATATTTTTGACCTGACATAAAAGTCAAAACTAAAATTTCTTGAATATATAGGATAAAATCTAGGTGGCTACGATTTTACAATAAGGTTTTAGATACAATACAAGCTTCCACATCAAAATGACTGTCTGAGTAGCCTAATAGAATAACAGAATGCGTTTTCTCAGTGTGGTGGCTGAGTCTGGGTGAGGGCTCCCTTCATTGCTTGCAGGTGGCTGCTTTTGTTCTGTGTCTTACATAGTTCAAAGAGGGCTCTAGTAACTCTCCCTCACCATATGAGGATGCTATTCCTCTTAGGACAGGGATCCATCCTGAGAACTTCATTCAATCATAATTATCTTCTGAAGTCCTCAAATCCAAACGCAGATGTTTTGGGGGCTAGAGCTTCAACGTATGAACTTTGGAGGTCACCATCCCCTTCACAGCAGTCTCCACTTGATCCTTGTTAACAATCACAGCTGCACACTTTACACAGCAGTTCTTAGCTTGCTAAAAATGTACCCCACTTCTCCACACTTAGAAGACTCTGGCTCAAAGGACTTTAACATTCATTTTTCCCCCTAATTGTTCTCTCATATATTACATCCTGACTGCAGTTTCCCCTCCCTCCACTCCTCCCAGTTCCTCTCCACCACATCTCTTCTACCCCAGATTCACTTTTCCACCATTTTTCTTTAGAAAAGAGCAAGCATCCCATGGCTATCAACTACACATATCATAACAAGTTACAATAAGATTGGGCACATACTCTCATATCAAGGCTGAATGAGGCAACCTAGTAGGATGGAAAGGGTCCCAAGAGTAGGCAAAAGAGTCAGAGAAAACACCCACAATACATCCCATAAGAACACCAAGCTACACAACCACCATATGTACAGAGGACCTAGCTTAGACCCATACAGGCTCCCTGATTGTCTCTGTAATTCCCTGTAAGCTCTGCTTAGTTGATTCTGTGGGCTGTGTTCCTTTGGTGACCTCATTCAGCACAGATGTGCAAGTTAATAAATAACACTTGTTATAAGTTATCATCTTAAGTGTTTGTGGGCACAATACTCCTTCATGAACCTAAGCCCTACTTATAGTAATAATTTCTCAGATGGACAGACATGCAGTTTGGCCCAATACAACAAAGGAAATTGCATTCTGAATACAAAAGAAAAACAAAGGAAATTACAATGCATATTGTACCATAATTATTCATTTTCTTGGGAATTTCATTATTCATTAAGTTTACTTGAATTCTCACAGTAAATGAAAACCATATACTTTATCAATACACATAATAAATTAAGATATTCAGGTAACTATTTAGATGTTTTAAAACTTCAATTATGTTTTTCAATAAATTTGGCTAATAAATCTTTTCTATGCTATTTAAGAAATATTAAGCAGTAGATTTTTAGTTAAAATGGTAATTTGAATGCAGGAACTTGATTATCTGATATTCTAAATTTAAATAATTAAGTAGATGTAAATATACTGGTAACCTTTATGTCTATGTCTTAATTGCAAAACCCAGAGAAACACTATCTACAACTGAGACATGATATATGTACTTTGGTTTTCCCAAGTCCGTTTGAAGCTCATTTGTAGCCTACACCATGTGCTTAGTAAATCCTGCTGACTTCCCTCTCTGAATGCCCTGCAGCCTTAAGCGCTTCTAATTTTCTCCCCATGTAAGGCTCATTTTAACTTCTTTACCCTCAAACCTACTCTTTCTCAGCAATATGGAGAGAACTCGATCGTCAGGGTTTCCCTTTTACAGAGCAAGTGTCTAAATTGGCTGCTTTCTTCACCATCACTCTTGAAGTCCTTCTGCATTCCACCACTCCATGATTTCCCAGCGTTTAAGAAAATCTGCAGCCTAGTTTGACATCTAGGGAACAAAAGCAAGAGTATTTTTTGAGGAGTTTATTAAGCCACAAGACAAGATGCACATACATTTAAATTAGAAGCATTTTCACTGGAACAATCTACATTTAAATGAAAATCATGTTCTTTGGTGATATGACAAATTCTCACCTTGTGAAAGTAAAAATAGACTCCCTGAAAATATCTAGGTCAGTTGATGGCAAAACACAGACAAACAGCACCAAATTTTGGAAGAGATCTGAGGCAATCACTCGTAGATTGTCCTGCTTTTATGTTCCTCACTCAAGACAAAGTCTTACATTTGCTTTTGCTTGTTCCAAACTATTGAGAAAATATTCTCCTGGGATAGATGTTCTTAATTGCAGATTCTATTTTTTTTAAATTAATGCCATGAACATTTCTTTTTGCTTGAAAACAACATCTTTTTATTTTATTCACATTTGAATAGTGGTTAAATTTCATATCAGCATTAAGCACCATAAACTTACAAATTGCTTGTCCTATTCTTCTGATCTCTCGGTTTGCACCCCAATATCTGGCTCTGCGTTTTTAATTAATAAGACCGTTTAGCAATCCATCTTGCAGTAGTGTTTATTTATACCTTTATTATTAATTAAAAATAGGACATTTCCTGCTTTTCATGCCTTCTACTGCAAACTCACAGGTTGGCTAAATATTCTATAGCTACATTTTAAATGCATGACACTATCATTGTTTGATACCTAGTCTGATATTATTAGGATTAGCAGGCTTTAGGCCTACATACTTCCTTCACAATCAGCAGCTTCTAAAACCAATGACTCAAATGACGTAACTCTCAACTATTTGTCAGAAGAATGGGAACTGAGCTATGTCTATTCCTGGGAGGAGACATGACATCTTGAATTGTCCAGAAGGACTTTAATACATAGCTATTTATAACTGGCTCAGAAGTAATGTAGTCATATAGCAGGAAGCTTTCTGATAAATACCAGGGCATATCGTTGTCCCTTCTTATAAGAGTCAGTTCTAGATATTTTAGAAATAGTACAAAGTTTGCTGAAAATAGACATAGGCTCAGTGGTCTTTTGTTCATGGTCCACTCAACCCCTGAGAGTGTTTGTTCTATTGTGCAATAAACTTACCTGTTTTCTGTGCTGTATTCTATGTGCTTCCATTAAATTTTGTTAAGACATATCACAAAAAACAAGAAAGGGGTGAAGACCAGGGTGAGATCTGGTAATATTGTTACTTTTTAAAAGCTCCCAAGCTTATGTGGTTATAGCACTTCCAATTTTTTTGGCCAACATAAAAATAATCTCAGTAAGAACAATTGATAACTGATACCAGGATGGCTCTTGTTTCTTAAAAGATAACTAAGAAGACTTATAGCAAGTAGATAGATATAGAAGTCAATGAAACAACGGTAGTAGAATAATGGAAGGAGGAAAACCTAAAACTAATTCTTTAGACTTCAGGATGCTAAATCATTCAAAGAAACTACTATTTACGCTGAGGGCAAATTGATTATATTTTTGCAATCATTTAAAATTTTCCCTGAGTATCTACTATAAATCAATAAGTGATAGGTTTCATTAGGTAATCCAACATCATCCATGATGTAGCTTTAGGAGGTTAACTGTTATTTATATATCTATAAAGAGTAAGAAAAGATATATCACCTTCACTTTGTGTACATTTATGCCTATATAGCCATAGTGTTTTGTTTGCAAGTTTGTTGTCTGAATCAAAGTCTCTATATATAACCCAGGCAGACCTCTAACTAAAGATCCTCCTGCTGCAGTCTCCGGAGCACCAGGATCACAGGTATGCACCAGAATGTTAGGACTGGTTACGGATTTAACAAGCATTTAACACTGTGTGTCCTTCAGGGTCTGTCAGTCTGCCCGGTTTTCTTAGGGAAAATAATTGCTCCTTTTATATAAAACATTTATGTATTTATATAGTTCCATACACAAATATTAAACGTACATATAGGAATATATTGTGCTATCATTAAGGCTTTAAAACATCACAGTCATAAACATATGTCTGAATTTCCAGTATTTATAGGATATCCCCCATGGTTTTCTGTAAAAGAAATCATACAGAAAGATTTCTTGTATTCTTGATATCACCATCTCTCTGAATCTTATGACTTAATAGTTCTGGATTCTGCTATGTCACATTACTTTTATAATAATTAAAATAAATTATTTTATGTAAAAAAAGATTTCTTAATCATTTTTGGCAAAAGACAGTTTTTTCATTTAAATCTTTTATGAGAATTTCATATATGAGTATTGTATCTACATCATTTCCATACCTCCCTCTTCCCCGCAGACTTCTCTCCCTCCAACTCCTTCTCAAATTATTGACCTCCTTAATAAGAAGATATTTTTATTATTATTGGAAATAGAGTCTTCTCTCATGCAATACATCCTGACCACAGTTTCACCTTCCTCCACTCCTCCCAGTCCCCCACCCCCCACCCCCACCTCTCCTCTTCACTTCATCCATTCTTCCTCTCTCATCAGAAAAGAGCAGGCCTTCAAGAGACATCCAAACACAACAAGACAAAATCCAATTAGACAAGGCAAAAGCCCGAACACTGAAGCTGGACACTACAAACCAACAGGGGAAAGAGTCCCAAGAACAGGCAAAAAATCAAGGATACTGCCACTCCCACTGTTAGGAGTCCCACAAAAATATCAAGTTAACAGTCACACCATATATGCAGAGGACCTGGTAAAGACACGTGCAGGGGTTTACTGCTTCGGTTTCTGTGAGCCAGTATATGCTCTGCTTAGTTGATTAAGTGGACTGTAATCTCCTGGTGTCCTCTGTCTCCTCTGACCCCTATAATCGTTCCATCCCCTCTTCTATGGATTCCCCAAGCTCCGGGAGGAGGGACCCAATGGTGACCTCCAATTTAGACTCTCTCTCTGCATAATGTCTACCTGTGGGTCTCTGCACCTGCTCCCATCTGCTGCTGGAGGAAATCTCTCTGTTAACAAGTGGACAAGGCACCGGTCTATGAGTATAGCAGAATATTATTAGGAAACATTTCATGGATTTTTTTTTTTAAGACCAATCATGTTGGATTCTATCTTAGGTCTCTGGGCTATTCAATCTCTGGTTCCTGATCACCAAAACAGTGTCAGGTGTGGGTTCCCTCTCTCGGAATGGGCCTCAAATCAAAGCGGATGTTGGTTGGTCACTCCCACAAGTTCTATGCCGCCGTGGCCCCAGCACGTCTCACAGGCAGGACAAATTGTAGGTCAACGGTTTAGTGGCTGGGATGGTGTCCACATTTCTCTTTTGGAAGCCTGCAGTATACCTTCCCACACCAAAGAGACGAGAACAAAGAAGTGAAGGCTCCATGCAGGCACCAGCTCTCCACACTCAGTGAACAGTATTGATGTTCACCTTGGCAATGGTCCTCACTGTCAGTTTGTGGAGAGCAACTCTCTCCCAGTAGCAGCCTGGTTTGTTTGAGAGAACCCATTGGGCAACAACTCAACTAAATACAACCCAGTCTCGCCACTGGAAGCCTTTTCTGGCTATAAGAGATGGCCAGTTGAGACTCTGTATCTCCCCATTACTAGGAGTCCTCATTATTAATAGATTCCTGGAAGTTTCTACGGCACTAAGCTTCCACTTTGACCTCCAAGTGTCCCCCAATTCCAGAAATCTCTCCCTGTACTCTTTCCTCCCATCTAAATCCTCCCTACATCTCATCCCTCCTGCTCCCTTCCCCACCCACCCCAAGTCCACCAGCAAAATCTATTCTATTTCCCCTTCCCAGGGAGATCCATGGTTCACCTAGGCTCCTCCTCTTTACCTAATTTCTCTGAGTCTATAGATTTTACTTAATGGTTAATAACCACTTGTAAATGAGTACAAATCAGATTTGTCTTTCTGGGTCTGGGTTATCTCACTCAGAGTGGTTCTTCTCAGGTTGCTTACATTTGCCTGCAAATTTCATGATTGCCTTTTTTAACAGCTGAGTAATACTCCATTGTGTAAATGTATCACATTTTGTTTATCCATTTTTCTGTTGAGGGACATCTACGTTATTCCCATTCTATAGTCTGCCTCTTTATCCAATTAATGGTTTCCTTTGATTTACAGAAGTTTTTCAGTTTCATAAGGTTCCATTTATTAGTTGTTGATCTTAGTGCCTATGCTATTGGTTTTCCTGTTCAGAAAGTTATCTCCTGTGCCAATGAGTTCAAGGCTATTCCCCACTCTCTCTTCTGTCAGGTTCAGTGTATCTAGTTTTATGTTGAGGTCTTTGATCTACTTGGACTTGAGTTTTGTGCAAGGTGATAGGTGTGGATCAATTTTCATTCTTCTACATGAAAGCATTGAGTTTGATCAACACTATTTGCTGAACATGCTTTTTTTTTCCCAGTATTTGTTTCTGGATTCTTTATAAAAAGTGAAGTGTTCATACATGTGTGGATATATGTCTCACTCTTCAATTTGATTCCATTCATCATTGTGCCTGTTTTTTTATGCCATAACAATATGTTTTTCATTACTATAGCACTGTAGTATAATTTGAAATCAGGGATGATGATATCTCTAGCAGTTCTTTTATTATTCATGATTGCTTTAGCTACCTTGAGTTTTTTTGTTTTTTTTTTCACATAAAGTTGAGAATTGTTCTTTTAATATCTGTAAAGAAATATGTTGAAATATCTGTAAAGAATTATATTGGAATTTTGATGGGTCCTGCATTGAATCTATAGGTTGCTTTTGGTAAGATGGCCATTTTTACTGTTAATCCTACATTCCATGAGCATGGAAGATCTTTCCATTTTCTGATATCTTCAATTTCTTTCTTCAAAGATTTGAAGTTTTATCATACAAGACATTCCCTTGCTTTGTTAAAGTTATCTCAAGGAATTTTATACTATTTGAGACTATTGTGAAAGGTGTTGTTTCCATGATTTCTTAATCGGTCTATTTATCATTTATATATAGGAGTGCTACTGATTTTTTTAGTTAATCTTGTATCCAGCCACTTTACTGAAAGTGATTATCAGCTGTAGGAGTCTCTGGTGGAATTTCAGGTTACTTATGTATACTCTGTTATAATCTTCAAATAATGATACTTTGACTTCTTTCTTTCCAATTTGTATCCCCTTGATCTTCAGTTTTCTTATGGGTCCAGCTAAGCATTCAAGTACTATATTAAATAGACATGGAGAGAAGGGACAATTTTGTCTTGTTCTTGATTTTAGTGGAACTGTTTTGAATTTCCCTCCATTTAATTTGGTGTTGGCTAGAGGCTTGCTGTAAAATGCCTTTATTATATTTAGGTATATCTCTCATATCCATTATCTCTTGGGTACTTTTATTATGAAGGGGAGTCAGTTGTAATTCTAATAAGTCTGTAATTATGTTATTTGTTTTTTTTCCTTTGCATCTTTTATTATCATTTCCTTGCTCTGTATGTTTAGTATTTTGATTATTATGTGGCAAGGGGACTTTCTTTTCTTCTCTAATCTGTTTGCTGTTCTGTATGCTTCTTTACCTTTATAGACATCCCTTTCTTGAGGTTAGGAAAATTTTCTTCCTTGATTTTGTTAAAAATATTTTCTGGGCCTTTGATCTGGGAATCTTCTCCTTCTTGTGTTCTTATTATTCTTAGGTTTTGGTCTTTTCACAGTGTCCCTGGATTTTCTGGATGTTCTGTGTCAGGATTCTTTCAGATTTAACTATTTCTTCTACTGTATCCTTAATGCCTGAGAGTCTCTCCTCCATTTCTTGTATTCTGTTAGTGTAGCTTGCCTCTGTAGTTCCTGCTTGAATTCCTAATCATTTCATTTCCAGATTTCCTTCAGTTTGTTTTTTGCTTGTATTTCCATTTTCAAGTCTTGAAGAGTTTTATACATTTCCTTCAACTGGATGTTTTTTTCTTGATTTTCTTTAAGGTATTTATCCGTTTCCTCCAGCTGTTTTTTTTTTTTTTTTTTTTTTTTTTGGTGTGTGTGTGTGTGTGTGTGTGTGTTTGCCTGGATTTCTTTAAGAGATTCATTCATTTTTGTTTTCAAGGACCACTATCATCTTCATTTGGTTGGTTTTAAGGTCTGTTTCTTGTGCTCCAACTATGCTGGAGTAGCTCTAGTGGAGACATACTGTTCTGGATATTATCGATTATCTTCTTACACTGGCATCTAGGCATCTGGTTTTGGAATGATTGTAGGTTTTGGTGCTGATTTCTGTGTTTGTCTTTGTGGGTGGTTGTTTTGTTCCTTGGTTTCTGTTTCCTCTCTGGATTTTCAGAGAGTGTGGTGTCTGTGTGTTGCCTTTTTTTTTTTTTTCTTACTGGCCTGCTTGGCTGGTGCTTTCACAGGGAATGCCTGCTGATGCTGGAGGCTGGGATTCATTGATCATTTGGAGGAGGTGTATCTGGATGGGGATGGTGTACGGGATCCACAGCAGAAAGAGAGAGAGAGAGAGCAGATAAAGTCTGAGGGCAATCTACTGGTCTTCTGGTAGGCATGGTCTGTGGTTGAATGGGCCTGTCCAAGTTCAGAGCTGGGACGTGTTGACAAGTTCGAGGAGGGAGGCCAGGAAGGCATGGTCTGTGGGATCAACAGGAGACATGGATGGGGGGAGAGGGGAGAGCATGCAGCTAGTGTTCTGTTGCAGTGCTAGAGATGAGCCTGAGGGATTGGGTCTGTGTAAACAGAAAGTATGGAGAAGGTATCCAGGATTTCTTAGTCTTGATTCCAGTAACATTTTGGGCTAGAGCATTTCCTATGTTCAAATGTCTTCTTCATTCACAAATGTTTCCCAGCATCCCTGGATGCTACCCCTAGATGCCAGTATTATCCCTTTGTAATAACAACCCAGAATGTTTCCAGATAGCAACAAATGTACCCTGGGGGACACTTCTTCCCAGAAGAGAACCACTGCTTGAAAACTACAATAAAATATTGCATTATTTGTTGTTATTGATACATAATATTATTCATAATATTTTGGTTTTGGTTATATCACTTATAATTTGAGTAAGGTTCTATTTCCCAAAAGAAATATGATCCATTTCTTAATTTTTAAATAGACTTTTCCTATTTAGTAATTATTTCCTAATTTTTAGTGAATTTTGGAGATAAAAAATCCAATGCCCAGCAAATAATTTTCTTTACTTGTGGATTAAAATTGTGAGGGCATTTAAATTCCTCTTGCTTCTTGCTATGTTGCACCCCACCCCCACCCTGTGGTGTGCTTCATATGTTAAATTATTGTTTCTGCACAGTTCACTGATGACATCTGTTGCCTTGCCCTTAGGACCTCAAAGAAATTTCAAGGCAAATTAATGACCAGATGGCCTTACCTGCATAAAAATCTTTTCTGAATATATAGCCTATTTTAGCAAAATACTTTCTGCTCTGAAGGGAAACCCAAAGCTAATTTAATGCCATTAGGCAGTATAAAATTATGGTCTATCTGTTTTTCAAAATGCTTTCTTCAGTTTAGCATGTTTCTTTTAATTCTTTTTAGTTCTTCTCCTTGTGATAACATCCAGCATCAACTGCTGTAAACACAACACTTTCCCTTCATTACATTTTTCTGATATACTATTTGGTAAATTTCCAAGCCAGTTTAACTTTACAAAAAGAAGAAGCATAGATCATGTTTTGAAACACCCACATTTAAATCTATATTCTAAAATTACTGCACAGTAAATGAATATATTATTGCAACAATGTTTAAAATATTTTCTTAATAATGTATCCATTATAAATATGATAGGTTATAATAAATTCACTGAAATATTTATTAAATAATCTATTAATCACCATGAAATAATGAATGAACCCCAGTCTTATCACAAAAATAAAATGTGTAAACAAACACACATGCATAAATTCAGTATTAAGGACCACATTCAGGGTTTGGCGAGGTGGCTTGTGGTTATGAGTCCTGGATGCTCCGCCATTGGACATAAATTTGGTTCACAATATCCATTTTGGGTGGTTTACAGCCTGCTGTAACTATAGCTACATGGACATCTCCTGGCCTCCTTAAGCACCTACAAACATGTCACACACACACACACACACACACACACACACACACACACACATGCACACACACGCACACACACACGCACACACACGCACACACACACGGGGTGGGGGGTCGGTTAAAAACCAAAGTAAAGTTTCTATGAGAGTGTGCAGTGACTTAAAAACGAGGCCATGAATTTGAAAGAGTCAAAGGAGGAACATACTGGAGAACTTTGAGGGAGGAATGGGAAAGGGGGAATGCTGTAATTTTATTATAATCTTAAAAATAAAAAGTAATTTTGCAAAAGAAAATAATGCGTTTTAATTTAAATCTAAAATTATTTTCTCTGAAAAGACAGAAAATATAGAAAGTATTATTAAAAATATTCTCGCCGGGCGTTGGTGGCGCACGCCTTTAATCCCAGCACTCGGGAGGCAGAGGCAGGCGGATCTCTGTGAGTTCGAGGCCAGCCTGGGCTTCCAAGTGAGCTCCAGGAAAGGCGCAAAGCTACACAGAGAAACCCTGTCTCGAAAAACCAAAAAAAAAAAAAAATTCTCTTAAAATAATATACAGGTCCTATAATTTCATGATAGAATTTTTGATTATTATACAAAGAATATTCTGTCATGCTGCTTTGTAATGAGTCTCCAAATGATACCCAAACATCCTTAAAAATGCTTAAGGAAAAGAACTAAGTGCTGTGTGTCCAAAGAAGTGAGTACTGTATCTTACTTAGTTTTCTGCTAGATCCCCAGAGCTCTAACCAGATCCTGTCATTCAATTAGTGAAAATTGAAATGAATTACACTATGAATAACTAAATGCACAAGCAAATTGTGTACCTTATACACAAGGTGCAACTTCTGTGATTGCTCACAATTTGGGTCAATTTTGGCTTGTTTGATCATTGAAACTGGAAATGTACATGCAGATTTGCTGAATGAGCATTTGCAAATCCATCCAGAGAACAAGCAGCTGCTTGGGCTGTTCATCAAGACCTTTCACAGGAAAGCTTTTTCCTTCCCTGCCCCAATCAGAATGACTTGTGGGCTTCTGCATAGTGGAAGCTCAAAGAAGAAAGTTTGTGAGTCTCAGTGTGACTGAGCTACAGCAACAGCCTTTTATAGCCTGACACTGCTGTAAACAAAGGCATTGTCTCAGTGATCTATACGCAGAAGCTTTCTGCCTCCAATCAGTCCTCTAGATGACACTGTACTACTCACATAATTGTGTGATTTTATGCCCAGGCAATTTATTTCCTCTACTACTATTCAAGTGGATAGATTTTGCTTATTGTTTAACAAACTGACTTTCAAAATCCCCTTTGAATTTTTCCCATGGCTTAAGTTACTAAGCACCATTTGTTTTACCAAATGTTCATTGCTATTGCAGTTTGTAAATTAAAATGATTTACCTATATGTTGTCATTCAAAGGGGTTAGAATTGCATTTAGGGGAAGCATTACACCCTTCTGCTTTTTAATTCAGTTTTAACAGTGTGATGGGAGTACATTGTTTACGCACTAAAACTATTTGCTCAGTCCATTAAACTACAATGGGAAATTGCTACCTGTGGTGGTATTGTGTTCCCCAAAATATTGTGTATGCTAATAAACTTATCTGGGGTCAGAGAACAGGACAGCCACAATATTAAACATGAGGATAGGCAGTGGTAGCATACGCCTTTAATCCTAGCATTCCAGAGGCAGAAATTCTTGTGTTCAAGGATACACCCAAGCATGGTGACCCACGCCTTTAATCTCAGAAAGTCAGCCTTTAATCCCAGGGAGTGGTGGTAGAAAGCAGAAAGGTATATAAGGCATGAGGACCAGAAACTAGAGGCATTTGGCCTGGAGAAGCTTTTGGCCTAGAGAAACATTTGGCCTGGTTAAGCATTCAGGCTTTTGAGCAGCAGTTCAGCTGAGACCCATTCTGGATGAGGGCTCGGGGCATCCAGTCTGAGGAAACAAGATCAGCTGAGAAGTTGGCCAGGTGAGGTTAGTTGTGGTTTGTTCTGTTTCTCTGACCATCCAGCATTTCACCCCAATACCTGGCCTGGGTTTGATTTTATAAATACGAACTTTTAAGACTCATGCTACAGCTACCTGTAGTAAAATTTATGGAAATGTAGTGTCTTGAAATGGTGGATAAGCCTGGAAGAGAACTACTTCCTGCTGGGAGGAAACTGTAGAACATCTTTATAAATTGTTCAAGCCAACTCACATTTATGTAAAATTGTGGATCCTTATAAAATTATATTTTTATCTGGTGGGACGAAGCACTAGAGACGTACCTACTTTATCTTAAACTAACCGTGCCATCCATAGACACTGATTACAAATGAGTTACAGGGAGTCACTACGAGTAGGCAAGAATAATTCATGTCATTTTCCCTTTTATCTTTTTTTTTTCTTTAAGGATACTATGGAAGTAACATGAAAAATAGGAAAATATAAAAATACAGATTAGAATACATAGTAAAGCATTCTAATATTTTGAAATATTTCCCTGATGTCTCTGTTGGATAAAACAAAAGTCTTATCATTGTGGTTTTTTTTTTTTTTTTTGGTTTTTCGAGACAGGGTTTCTCTGTGTAGCTTTGCGCCTTTCCTGGAGATCACTTGGTAGCCCAGGCTGGCCTCGAACTCACAGAGATCCACCTGCCTCTGCCTCCCGAGTGCTGGGATTAAAGGCGTGCGCCACCAACGCCCGGCATTGTGTTTGTGACTGTAAATGCAGACCAAACACTCCGTTTGTGAATTCTGTAACCAGACTTTCCAAGTCCGATCATCGTTTTATTATATTGGGTTGGCTACCGGCTACCTTTGATTCAGCTTTGTTGTGAACAAAATGGGAGTGAGAATAGAACCCGGCTCCTTCAGTGTGTTGCAAGAAGAGAGATTATTGAACAAGGAAACTGGGAAACAGAAAAACGAATGGAGAATTCAGAGACATGGAAAGCACATGGATGTGATGAACAGGAGGATTAGCATGTACGCAAGATATGAAAGTAGTGTATGGTGAGGATGCTCACAAAATAATAAAACGTAAAGAAGAGGCTCCCTAAGCCTCACTTGAAGATTTAGTTGGAAACTCCCATCTTAGTAAAGTTCCTGTGCATATGTTAATATAGGATCCATTCTAAGTTCTTGGAACTTGTCAAAACTTTCTCATCAGCATGCCCAGAAATACTTGATAGAATTTTACACTATATATGAGTGCAGAGATCCTGACGTGCACTGTCTTCTTTGTGGCTTTGTAAGAACTTGGGTTTCTTCTGGCAGAAGAGCCATTATATGCAGATGATTTGATTCCACTGCGAGTGGGTTACTGGAGGTTGACCTAATTCTTCTTTCCTATTAGTGTACATTTATAGTCTAGATCTTCCAAGGTATCGTTTGGAAGCTTGGGCTTTTACACACTCTCTCCCTTCTAAACTCTGGCTGCCATTTGATTTCTCAAACCTATAGTCAGGTTTTTAGCCCCCAATAGCAGCTTTCTCCTTGTATCATTATTTCTAGAACTGTGGTCCTGATCATTGTTTTAGAGGCTAGGAGTGTGGCAAGTACTCAGAGGAAAATTTTAACAGAGAATTTTCTGCTTATAGAAGTGATTTATTTTTATCTCCATGATGATGGCTTAAGGTTCCATCTGTCTGGGGGTTCCTGTCTCATGGGTTCATGAAACTCCACAAGAACCTGAGCACCTATACACTTGTTTTCACTTTAATGTGCAAGAAATACGAGCCATACTTCAACACATTTCCTTTCAATGTTGGATCTTTATCCCTCTGATCCTGAAGTTTATTATTGTATTTAACCCGATTTTTAGGCTTGTGTTTATTGAGTGCTAGTCTAACAGAAACTTCTCTTCTCAGACCAAAGAACTAGACATTTTAGAAACCAGAATCCGCGTGGAATTCCTATACTGGTACCCATAGAGAATTAGCTACTGAAACTGCTCTGCTCCTCATTTCAATATCCTCAGAAATTGCAGGCTGGGTAAGTTTGAAGATGGGAATGCTGTTCATGAAGAATAAAAGATTTTCATTTCTTAAATCAAGAAGATTTTTGCATTTAAAGGGCAAGGAATATTTGGTACATTTTTTACATTTTCAGTAAATTGCTAGAGAACAGCAGGCATTAAATATTTCTCATTTGTTCTGTTACTTTTACTTTTCTCATTCACCTGTTTTACCTTTAAAATATGCCCAGTGTAGAAATTTAGAACTTTGTCTATGTACCAAAACACACATACAAAAAATCCTACATAAGCTAAACCAGATGGAAAGGATTAGACAATTTATGGAGACCTTATACTTTGACCTGAATACCAATTGTGTGAGGCCCTTGAGTATTTCCCTGGAAAATCTGGAAAGCATACCTATGCAGGAGGAGGCACCATGTATATACATGAATGTTGTATATGGAAACTTTGGAGCCAAAATTTAGATTGCAGGAGAGAGTTACTTGCTACCTACCTAGTGAGTAGACATACTTCTTCTTACAAATTGAACTCCAATATTATTATAAACATCTAACATCTCTAAACAGTTGTTTATCAGCCTTCCTTACACACAGAAGTAATCATGTGATTCAGTCCTACTAAATAACTTATGGGACAGTCAGCAAGTAGAGTTCTCAGAACAGAATACTAGAAGGAGTAAAGCACTGGCTAGCCTAAGTCCTTCTTTCTTCCACTTTTGTTCCACCATCTGCCTGCTTGGACCACTCAGGTGAAGACTGGGGCCTTCTCTTGTTACCATCTGTATGTCTTGAAGGTAAAATGAAGATGGCTTAGTCCTGAGCTTGGACAGCAGGATCAGCTAGTATAAAGGCTAGGACCTACTTACCTTCTGATATTTTTACCATGAGAAAGAGAAGCTCTTGGATTTTTGCAATCATGGTAGAAAGATCTCTTTTCCCTCAGGCTCAGTTCTGCATACTGGGAAGTTGAAAGAACTTCAATGTAGTTACCCTCCTCACAGGACCATCATGTCAGCGTTTTATGGACCCAGTGTCAACAGAATGCATGTTTGCTTCCCTTGGGCTCCAATATTACAAAAGAGTTGAAAGTGGCTGGCTGTAATTTATACTTGAGGTATTGGACATATAGCCTGGTATTTATTTATTTATTTCTAAGTGTGTCTTCAATTGCTTAAATAATAGGGTAGTTAGAACAAAGACAGGCAATAGATCACAGCAAGTGGCTTCTAAGTGTTACATGTTTCTTTCTAAGCTGTGCTATACACAGAACGTGCACTGAACTTCTAAGCAGTGCCAAGCCATCCACTAAGGTGTTTCTCAACATTGTTTGCTAGTGTATGTCTCCGATGTTGTGTATGGATCTATATGAAAAAAGTACAGTTGTATAGACATTAAGACATATTCAAAGCTGGACATTGTACCTAATACTTATAATCTCAGCATTCATGGGGCCAAACATGGAATTTCTGAGTTCATTTGAAGTCAGCCTGGGCTGTAGTAAAGTATTATCTAAATTTTTTAATCCCTATGTGTATGTTTCTGCATCTCAGATGAGAAAGACTGTATGTAATGGAACAGGGCTTAATTCAAGATGCTTATTCTGTAATTAAAGACTTAATTCATGAGCAAAATCCTGGACTTTGTTGTTTTAGAATGTTTCTTAATATGGAAGATCCAGAGCTAGAAGAGCATAGTTCTATGAAAGATATATGACAGCCATTTCCTTCCAGTGTCCCCAGTTCTTGTATCTGCGGACACTTTACTGCCTGGGAGTCTCTTCCAATCTTCTTGTTTGTCCCTAGAACAATATTTGAAATTAAGAGAAAAATCTCAAGACACATTTCATTTGATTTGGACACAGATGCCCTGAAGTTCAGTTTCTTAGGCAGAATTTCCAATATTTGACATTACAACATGATATTGTTACCTGCTATGTATACATTTAAGAAATTTGCAATTAAGTTACAAAAAATGAGCAAAATTTCTTACAACATTTTAAATATGATTGCAATTTTGTGTTGTTCAACATTCATAAATATCTTTAGCCACATGTCTGGAAGGATGACTTAAGACCAAATATCCTGTGAATAATGTGTTTCTAAATAAATTTATCATATGTTTCAAATTTGGTATCTTTTTTTTTTTTTTTTACAAAATTTGAGGATTAAACAGGTACTTAAAAGTATCTATTTTATGAGAAGAGATTCTTAGATTCATGGAGAAGATAAATACATTTTTATTGTTCCTTGTCAGGTAAAAATCATGCTTTTTATTAGAGAAAAACAGATTTATATCTGTGTATGTCTATGGACCACCAATCATCAAGTGTATTAACAACATACAGAGATGTATATCTAATGGCCCCATGATGTGCAATGCTACAGAATGTCCTGTCACCTTTTGCTGCTACTTTTCCTCTCTTTGTACATGACCATGTGGCTATAGACTGTAGAGTCTGGGGTCCCTGCCATCTCAGTAATGACTTCCATAGTTGCACCTTTAAAATGTGATACATCTTCAAGAGCAGAGATAGTAGAAAGAAGAGTGTAGTGTATCCATGTATTTATTTCTGTCTCACAATCAATTAAGTAGATGATCATTGGATAAGTAGTGACTTATGACTTTGACTGCTTGCTGATATTTTAATTGAGAAATTTTATTTATCTCCCATTCCAGGGTTTGGCAAGAATAAAGCCTTAAAAGAAGAATGATGTTATAGGTTAGAAGTTTCATTGTAATTACTAATTTAGCATTAACTAAGAAGGGGATTTTTAACATCAATATGTCAGTCAGAGACGTCTTTGACAATGAACTTAGCACAACGTTCAACACCTCTCAGTAAACAAGGCCCTTATATCCATTTATTATTAACCATCCATTTCTCTGAATAATATTGAACACAAATATAAGCATTCTGGAATTTGCTGCCAGTAATAAAATCTTACCCTTTTCCCTATATTTAGAACTTGTAAAATTCTAGCCAATGGACCTTCTATATAAATAGTCTAGTCATGGATGTATAAATATCTATATCTATATCTATGTCATGTCTATCTATCTATCTATCTATCTATCTATCTATCTATCTATCTATCTATATCTGAGTAAGCCACATAGCAATTTCAGTTTCAGGATTTTCCTTATTGGTAAGACAGGGTTGGACTTAGTACTTGCCTGATGCCAATAGACAGGCATCTGTCCTTGGTGACATTTCAACAGCATGACTAAATAAGTATAGCCATTTGTGGTGGTATTGTGTTCCCCAAAATATTGTGCACCCTAATAAACTTATCTGGGGTCAGAGACAGAACAGCCACTAGATACTTAGGCTAGAAAATGGTGGCACTCACACCTTTAATCCTAGCACTCCAGAGGTAGAAATCCCTCTGGATCTCTGTGAGTTCAAGGCCACGTTGGAAACAGCCAGGTATGGTGACACACGCCTTTAATCCCAGAAAGTGAGCCTTTAATCCCAGGGAGTGGTGGTAGAAGGCAGAAAGATATATAAGGTGTGAGGACCAGAAACTAGAAGCATTTGGCCTGGCTAAGCATTTGGCCTGGTTAAGCATTCAGGCTTTTGAGCAGCAGTTCATCTGAGACCCATTCTGGATGAGGACTCAGAGGCCTCCAGTCTGAGGAAACAAGACCAGCTGAGGATCCAGCGAGGTGAGGTAGCTGTGGCTTGTTCTGGCTCTCTGACCTTCTAGTGTTCACCCCAATACTTGGCTCCAGGTTTTATTTTATTAATAAGAGCTTTTAAGATTCCTGCTACAGCCATTTGTCACTGGAGCATCTTGACTGACCTTCTGACCTGAACATGTTAGACCTTCCATAACTATCCATGAACTGAAAGCTATGAGATCAGAAAAGAAAATAAATCCTTCTTCCCTTATATTGTCTGATAGAAATTGACTAAGACAGTAAGGTACAGAGTTTCTGGAATACATCATACTTTGGGCTCCCATTCTCTATCTTTCCTTGTATTTGCTGCATCTTTGCTCTTTAACTTTGTAAATCTTTATTATATATATATATATATATATATATATATATATATATATATATATATATATA
>CABHPH010143241.1:18796-45199 GCA_902168325.1 Peromyscus nudipes
ATATATATATATATATATATATATATATATATATATATATATATATAAAACTATGCTTCTTCATTCTGAGCTTGATGGTGCAACTTGTTTTTTGCAGTGGGCTGTCTGCTAACAATACCTGAGCAGATAATTAATTGTGCTTGAGTGGTTAATCTTGCCATTCTGTGCTTCTGGCTACACTAAGAATGTGAGACCCCACAGCCCATTCATCTTAGAATAGCAAGAGGGAGAAACAGCACATTAAATAATGCTTGTGGTTTGATGTCAAGCCTTCTATCTCAGGAGACTTATCCTAGACAAAATACAGATTCATAAATAAAATAAATGATTACTTAAATTTTGAGTTGTGGAATAGGGTACCCCTACTGTGGTAAAAACCTACCCTTACAGGAGCTGATACAAGCAAAAGAGATGTCCCTGCAACAGAAAGCTAATGTATACTCTATCGTAACTTAAAAATAATTAAGTTAAGAAGGGGCTGATTTTAACATTTAGAAATTTAAATGCTGGAATGGAATAAATGATTATAAATATAGTATAAATTGAATGTCTTCTTGGTAGATATTTCCTCTGATGAGTATGTAATGTTCTTCTCTATCTTTTCTGATTGTATTTTGTTTGAAGTCTATTTTGTTAGATATTAAAATGGCTATACCAGTGCACTTTTTAGGTCCGTTTGTCTTGGAATATTTTTTCCAACCCTTTACCCTGAGGAAATATCTGTCTTTGTTGTTGAGGTGTGTTTCTTGTATGCAGTGGAAGGATGGATCCTGTTTTCACATCCATTCTGTTTATCTATGTCTTTTTTATTAAGGAATTGAGACCATTGATATTGAAAGATATTAATGACCAATGACTGTTGATTCCTGTTATGTTGTTGTTTTGCTGCTGTGTGTGATGTGTGTGTGTGTTTGTGTATGTGTGTGTGTGTTTCTCTTTTTTTGATTTTGCTGTTCTGAGATTAAATTTATTACCTGTGATTTCATGGTTGTACTTAACCTCCTTAAGTTGGGGATTTTCTTCTAGCAATTCTTTAAGGGTGAATTTGTAGATAAACATTGCTCAAATTTGGCTTATCATGGAATGTCTTATTTTCTCCATCTATGGTGATTGGAAGTTTTTCTGAGTATAATAATCTGGGATGGCATCTGTCATCTCTTAGAGTTTGCAACACTTCTGTCTAGACTCCTTCTGGCTTTTGGCATCTCCATTTAGAAATTGCTGTAATTCTACTAGGTCTGCTTTTATTTAGTACTTGGTTTTTTGACCTTGAAGCTTTTAGCATTCTTTGTTCTATAATTTGGTATATTCATTATTTTGTGCCAAGGAAGTTTTTTCTTCCAGTGTTCTGTATGTTTCTTGTACATCTTTAGATTAGGAAAATTTTCTTCTATGATTTTGTTAAAAATATTTTCTGGGCTTTTGACCTAGGATTCTTCTTCTTCCTCTGTGCACTATTATTCTTAGATTTGGTCTTTTCACAGATTTTGTGGATGTTTTATGTTTTAGATTTAATTTTTTTGACAGATTCATTTTTTTCTATTTGTATCTCCATTGCTTGGATTCTCTCTTCCATCTCTTCTATTTTTATTAGTGAAGCTTGCCTTTGTGATTCCAGTTTGAATTCCTAAATGTTTCACTTCCAGATCTCCCTCAGTTTGGGTTTTCTTCATTGATTCCATTTTCCCTTTCAGATCTTGAGCTGTTTTGTTCATTTACTTCAACTGTTTCTATTTTCCTTGCTTTCTTTAAGGGATTTATGCATTTCCTCTTTACAGACTGCTATCATCTTCATACAGATGGTTTTAAGGACTTTTTCTTGTGCTTCAGTTACGTTGGAATATTCAGGAACTTCTGTGGTAGGGTTACTGGGCTGTAGTGGAGAAATTTTGCTCTGACTGTTATTGACTGTATTTTTATGCTTGCATCTAGGCATATGAGAGTGGGATGATTACAGGTCAAGGTGCTACATCTGGTCTTGTCTTTGTTGGGTGAGTGGTTTTTCCTTGGTTTCAGCTTCCTTCCTGGATTTTAGGAGATTGTGATAGCTGTGTGTTGCCTGGTGGAAAATTTTCTGTGTACCGGATAGGTGTGGTTATTGGGGGTTCCAGGTAAAACGTATTTCTGGGTACTGGGAGCTGATACGCAGAGCTTTGCATAGGCTAGTTGTCTAAAGGGGTTCACAGAAGAGAGGAAGCCAGAGTGTTCTGTAGTTGAAAGTTTTCTCCAGTTCCATCTGGCTCCATGGTCCTATATTCTGCTTATAAAATAATCGCTCAAAAGCTTATATTAATTATAACTGCTTGGCCATTATTACTGGCTAGCTCTTACACTTAAATTAACCCATAATTCTTATCTATGTTTAGCCATGCGGCTTGGTATCTTTTCTGTTTTGCCTTAACATCTTGCTTCCTCTGTGTCTGGCTAGTGACTCCTGACTCAGCCCTTCCTCTTCCCAGCATTCTCCTCATCTTCTCACCCTGACTATACTTTCTGCTTGGCTACTGGCCAATCAGCTTTTTATTTATCAACCAATCAGAGCAACACATATTCACAGCATACAGAAAGACATCCCACAGCACTTCCCCTTTTATGTCTAATCAAGAAAGAAGGTTTTAAGTTTAACCTAGTAAAATTACATATAACAAAGCAGTGATCAAGCAAGAATTACAGTTCCAATATCTAGTCTATTTATATTTGGCAAATTTAAAGAAAATATTCTATTTATCCTATATTTGTGAGTCTAAGGTTTCATAGCTAATTTATCTTTTATTATAACCAAGGAAAATTATAACTATAACTATTTAGTCTTCAACTACATCAAAGAACCCAGAAGGATATAATATTTCCTAAGTAAACAGGAAATGCATTGTAAGCAACTTACAAAATTCTAGAAATAACAGAGACAGCAGCCTGCATGGACAGTCATCCAAAATTCCTCTGTAACATTGGGGCATCCATCTTCAGCCAATAGGCCTTAAGTTTTTTAGTTGATTCTCTGTGTGTCCTGTAGAATATCTGACAGTCTCCTCTGTGAAGCAGGAACCTGAAGAACCATTTTGCCCCATTTTGGCAAATTCAGTGGTCATTTTCCTATGGGTCCTGCATGGTCAGTTTATACAACATATTATCCACAATCCAGGCAAGAGCAGCCTCTTTCCCAAATGGGTATTTTTGACAAGCAGAAGATAAACTCCATATGGAGTGTCTTCAATGCCCATCCTTCTTTCTGAAGTAAATCAGTGCTGCCAGGAGCAGATGTGTCTCATTGTCCAGAAAGTCTAAGTTTTAAAACATTTTAAATGCCATATTCTGTAGGTATTTGAAGTGTTTGAGGATTATATACCTAATTGAAATATACTTTTATATACCTAAAACGCAACTAATATGATTATAAGGTTGATTATCATAGATGATTGATGATTAATCTATATTTCTTAATTATACATTATAATTTAAAATGAGCTGCACAAACATACCTGAAACAAGAGTAGAAATATACATACAGTATAACAAAATTAACTTTAAATTTGTATCAATAAACTAAAATCCATAACACTGTAAAACATTTGAAACAAGTTGTTGCTCTTTAAAAGTAGATTCAATAATCTACTCTTTCATCCTATCACATCTATATCCCATTTTCTTTTTTAGAAAGAGATTGCATTTATAATCAACCTGCTTTAAATAAAAATAAACATTTATAAACAATATTTTGGGAATTTGGGCGTAGCTTCTCATACTATTTCCTGCTTGTTGAGGGCACTGCAATCTCATGGGGATCCTGAGAAAATTAAGAATTATAGTTAAATCTTGGCTGTAGTAGGCTGTGAAGCTAGATCATCTCAGCCAGTTGCTTTGAATCTGTTTTGGATGTTGGTCATCTGGGCCATGGCTGTCATCGGAGGCATTTCAGGGGGTCTTGACTGATCAAACCATATAAGCCTGGAAGCAATCCATAGGTTCACATCTTCTGTGGAAACAGAAGCAGAACCTCTTTTCCGAAGCAACGTATTCTTAGACACAAATTTTGAAGTCAAGATACTTTTAAAATATACATATTGGCTTAACCCAGCAGCCTTTATAATCAAATGTCATTCTGCAGTTAAATATCCCAAAGACAATATAATCCAGATTCTCTGTATAATTTCCATTTTTATGTGGCTTGTTTTTTATATTCCTTTTGCTGTATCTTTAGAGACTTTGTTTTTTAAAGCTGTCTATTTCTTTATATAACTGTCTATCCTTCTTTTCCACTCTCTTTCAAGCCTATGTGCATTTTTACACACATTGTAAACTGTTTAGGGTTTACGCCATCTGAATCTGTTTTATTGTGAATCTATTGCTTTAAACTGCAGTATGGCTAGTACTCAAGGGGCAGCCTTAGCTGTTGACTCCACCCACCTCAGCCTCCAAATATGGTGGAGGAAATTTACCGCCAGCTCTGGGAGGTAGTGGGTCTATGCCTCTATCAAGAAGCATGTAGCTACCCCAGACACTTTTTTTTTCTGTACTAGCAAAAGCTAAATCTGCCTTGCTGCGTGGCTTGGAGACACCTCTGCGTACCTTGGTGGGAATCTGCCATGCTGTAGGTTAGGCTCACATGCTGCAAACCAACGTACTGTATGCAGCTCATGGCTTGCCTGAGATACACATTTAGGAAGATGTTTTTAGCTCCATTCTAGAATCTTTTTTTAAAGCTTTTTCAGGTTTTAGGTGGAAACTCGAGCCGACACGTTGGGCAGCCAAATGTAGTAAGAAGTTTTCCTGTGTCCCACCAATCTCGCAGCTGCTCAGACAAGTAATCTGCGTGTTTAGTCTCTTTGGAATGGGACAGAAGGCCTGCTGCATAGCTGGGGATGAGACTGGAGGATTATATATTGAGCAATGGAATGGGAGGAATTTAGGGACTTACCATCAACCTCTAGGAGTCAACCAAGTGCAATAGCAATATCCTATATTATTTGCTGAACCTGTTAGGCTTCCTTGACCAACAATTTGATACGGTATTTCTCTTGCCTGCTGCTGGGTGCTTTGTTAAATAAAAGTCTATTGCTCAGTCCCAAGTGGGATAATTTTGTTTAAACTATATTTGTGTATGTATACACATATATTTATATGTATTATATGTAATTTTAGGTAAATAAATAATAATTTGATTTCTTCTGACTTTTTCAGACACCCTTAATTACATTTTAAAAAGGCATAAATTCAATTTAAAACTGAACTATTTTCAGCAGCTTGAAACTGTGATTCTTTGTATTTATTTGTTTATTTCTATTTCATTAATTTCAGTCTAAGCTTGTTCTATTAAATGAACATAGTAATAAAATTATTCCTAATAATATATTGCTATACCCATAGATTAGTGAATTACTCATTCCTCACCAGAGAACCCTTTTCTTGCAGGAGACAGTAATTACACAATTACAAACAAACAGACACTCTCTAGACAATGTGCAGAGAGTGAAATTTTTGAGTACTTGGCTCTAAATGGTGCTGCTTTATCACACACTCCCTCTTAAGGCTCAGGGATCTATGCAGAAGTGGAGGAGAAAGACTGTAAGAGCCAGAGGTAGTATAAGACTCTAAGAAAACATTTTCTAAGTTGAGGCATATATGAAAACACAGAGGCTGTGACAGTAAGCACAAGACCTGTGCAAATTCAAGTTTGACAAAATCCCAGTATGAAAAAGAAGTGGGCACAAAGTCCTACACTCAATGTAGAGTCTATTATAGTTGATAGGTGCTGAGAAAGGAAGAGTTAGTTTTCTTTAATGGAGTGGTGCTGGTTACGTCAATCACAGTACACGGCAGACCTCATGTTTAAGAGTAGATGGCTAATACAAAATGGACTCCATTTGTGTGTGTCTGTGTGCGCACACATATAGGCATGAATGCATGCATGCCTTTTGTTTTATTGTTTGATTTGATTTGGATATTTTAAGTAAAATTAAAAAAAACATAAAGTTGGGTGTGTAAGGATGTTGGAGAATCTGGAACAAGTGAGGAAGGGGTTTGCTAAGATTTATTGTAAAAAAAAAAGTTAAAAAGTTAAAAAAAATTTTAAAGATGTAAAGCCATTAAACAGAGGTAATAAGGACCAAGAATGCTGGAGAGTTCATACTGAAGGGAAGTGAAGAGTAACTGGGATCAAGAGGCTGAAAGAGGGCTTGTATGTAGAGTTTTTAAACAAAAACAATCTGATCACATGTGAGGGTTATGAAAAAGACTTCTTGAAGCAAGGAGACTAAATGTCAAAGAGGAAGAAGGTTTACCTAGTAAAGAAGCTATCAGAGAAATTTGAAAGGGACAGGTGGGGTGTCTTAGTTAGGGTTACAATTACTGTGTTGAAACACCATGACCAAAAAGCAAATTGAGGATGGAGGAAAGGGTTTATTTCAGCTTACACTTCCAGGTAACAGTCCATCACTGAGGAAAGTCAGGATAGGAACTCAAACAGAGCAGGAATCTGGAGACAGGAACTGATGCAAAGGTCATGGAGGAGTGCTGCTTACTGCCTTGCCCATCATGGCTTGCTTAGCCTGCTTTGTTATAGAAGCCAGGACAACTAGCCCAGAGAATACCACATCTACAATGAGCTGAGCCTTCCCTCATCTACATACCTTATTGCATTCAGACCAGCTTACCTCATGCTTTGTAAAGTCCAGATTTTATCCAAGCATCAATAATATTTCAATAAATATTTGTTACACACACACACACACACACACACACACACACACACACAACTGTGGCATCTAAGGTATACAGACATAACTAAAGATCTAATTTAGAGATATCATTAAAACTCATCCCAGAATAAAAGTTTCCTGAAGGTATGGCTTCTTATCCTTTTGTTAAAATTTATAAAATAATATTCATTGTGTATAAGGCCTCCAAAAAACGACTAGCATACCATTCAGAAAGTCAAAAGTTGTGAAAAAACAATCAAAGTCATACTTTTACTAGACTTAGATTACCAAAACTCCATACAATTGAATCAGGAGAGACACTTATGAAAATTATTATGTAAGCTGATTGTCAGAAATAGACTGAACTCCAAAAGTATGTGGAAAACCCCTCTGTGACCCTACAAAGTAGAATTATGTTAGCAAAAAGGTAAGTCCACCATGGACTCACCAAGGTTAAAGATTCTGTTAAATAATTCTTGCCTTCCAATTTTATAATTACAGGTTTCTGTTTGTTTGGTTTTGAGAGAATGTCATCCAACTGCTTCTTCATATTTGGCCACAAAGAGTGGTAGAAAAAGAATAAACTCCCAGCAGACAGAACTGGAGTACTGAGGTGAAGTGGCCTCCTCTCAGAACCTCAATGGGGCATTTCCTGGTCTCAGGTTCAGAACTGCTATAAAAACAATGCCTGCTAATTCCTTCCTAGATTCTCCTGGTTTTCTGTTCTTTTCCCAATACTATATGACAGTTTTTGACTTTTTACTTCCTAAGACCCACACCTAAGACTCACAACTTCTGGAGTTCACCCAAATCATGAAATCCTGGACTTCACATTGGCTCTTGTAGTTGGATAAAAGGTATGTAGAAGAGAGACAGAATCAGATGATTGGGGGAAGAAATGATTTTACTCCTAAACATTCTGATAAAAATGAAACCATAGCCTGGTGATTATAAGCACTCTGAAAATCTAAGCCAAGATATTAGCTACTTAGTAACTCTTGGAAAACTTTGTATCTAAAATGGTGGTAAGATGATCAACAGTTATGATACAGCATAATATATGCCAAACCCCAATGAAAGGCCAGTGTAGTGGATAGCTGAATATTTCAACCGATAGGCCAGCTCACTAGAGATTCAGTATAATACCGCTCATGGTATTCTCAATGGAATTATCAGTTTTATATCATCTTATGTCTAATTTTGACATGTTATAATAACTTCATTTCCATTGGTATAATAGTCATGATTGCACATGAAGTTTTAAAAGCTAATAAAATCTTCCAAATATAATATTTCCTCTGTATATGCTACGATAAACACAAAAACCCAGGATGTAAGAATGACCTAGTTTTAATGACATAATGATCAACTTGTGCAACTATTCCAGCAATATCTGCTAATTTCAACTGTAAATTCTGGATATTAAACTTTTGTATTACTAATTATAGAAAAGCCATATTATTAATTACAAAGAGATGGTATATTCAATAAATGGTTTTAGTACAGATGTTCTTTGAAAGGCTTCTGGAAAATAATGTCTAAGAATTCCTATTTGCTAGGTAGGTATAGTAGTTTGTTCCATAATAATAATTTTGGTTTTCTTTTTTTAACTTTGGAAATAAACATTCAACTATTATTTTTTTAAAAATAATGTATTCTATAACAGCAATTGTAATGTCCTATTAATTATCACAGTGGCAGCCCACATAGCTAACATTGGAACACATCTTTCAGAACTATATCCCAAATTGTAAAAAGGGTCTTTAATCTTGTCTTTAACATGCACATGCATGCATGTGTGTGCATGCATGCACGCACACACACATTCACACATGCTTATACACAAACACCACAAAGTTACATTGTCAAGGCAAGAAGGTTACAATTTCCACGCCATAAACCTTGATTATGCATAATGAAGAACTGTTGGAAACTTGTACAGGTAAATAAAAAGATTGCTACATTTTTAGATTAAAAGAAGCAAATAAAAAATTAATTGATAAAGGTACAGTAAGTCCAAAGATTGATAAAGGATAGCCCTCTTCTAGAGAAAAAGAATTGACCATTAGAATAATAGTAGTTCCTGGTTAGGCAGCTATTTTTTTGGTTGTTTGAAGTAACACAAACATTATTCTGAGTGTGCGCACACACATGCACACACACACACACACACACACACACACACACACACACCACCCCATCACTCAGTGGAGCATCTTCTGAGACCTATACCATGTAATTAGTATTGGTTTATTGCTTCAGTTTATCACAATGGCCTATCTGTAATTGACAATTACACATACATGCAATTCAAAAATGCATTCTGTGATCTTTATAGTGCACCTGCATTTTCAGCATCTCCCCCTTGGTTTCATAACAGGCTACCACTATGCTACTTATATTTATTATGTATTGAAAAGATTTATGTTTTGAAATGTTATGTAGATGAGAACCATTTCTCTTTCTCTTTCCTTAGACTCAAACTTACCTGGACTATTTCTGTATTTCTGTCACTATTAATATAATTGTAGCATATGGCACAATTAATCGTTTCAGTCACTGACAACCATAGTTATGGCATAATTTTACTTAAGGTTAAGAAAATTGGATGAAAATTCCTTAGCTCAAATATGTCAACTCTTACTCTTTACTTCTTCAGTATATTCTATAATGAATGGAATTTTGTGTGGGTAGAAAATGAGAATATCTAAAAGTGCCATGGATATCTAACATCATGTTATATCACCCTGCCTCAGCACTCTGCTATTTTAAGGAAACCAGTTGGTCCATTCACCCCAAGAGACACTTAGTGGCTAAGCAGCATGAGATTTTGATCACATAGGTTAATTAATAAGGTCTAACTAGTTAGGAGAAGGGTTGTGTTTAAAGGCATTTAATTCGATTAGACTTTCAAACATTATCTGGTACATTAATTCAAATATGTAAATTGGCAAAGTCCAGTGGCCTAGGCATGAAAAAATTGAGGGCAGATAGGAATAAAATTAAATTTTAAGAAGATATTAAAACAAAAATACATTACAATCTTGATTTAAGAACTGAAATTCGAACTCTTCAGCCTATTTAAACTCACTGCTATTAGGATCTGAGACTACTAAAGTAGGTAGATTTATAAATGTGCAATCAGGCATGTATTGAAAATTAGAAATTATCATCTTTTCCAGGCATTAAACTTAAATACACTGTACAGTCCACTCATTAAATTGTTCCCAATATCTTCCTTCTTGAAAGATTAAAAGCAATGCTAATTTATTCAAATTATAATTAAGAATTTTTGCTCAGTAACTTCTTTGGTCATTGAGAATTGCATACTGATACCTGTGTGTTTATTTCTGCCTTCTCCAGTAATCCATGGATAACTCAGAGTCAATCTAGCAAAGAGACTATAGAACGGAAAAGAAAACTTTGCTCCAAGTTTTCAACACCTCACCACCATTAAAATCAACTTTGAAAACAAAATTTAAGTATCATTAGAAGTATCTTATCGGGTACTTCAAAATGCATTTTCAAGTGTTGAAAAGTAGTGTTTTGTCACCATACTTAGGGAGTTAAAGCTAATATAAAATTAAAACAGATCCTGTTTCTACTACATTATAAATCAATGTTATTATAATTCAATATCAGATATGAGTCAGTTAATTATGCTTCAGCCAGACTTCTAATGTTTCAGAGAAGAGCAGATGTTAGCCTTTCCAGCACCCCATTAATATACCTAGTCAGTTTTCCTACTGTTTTCCCTAGAGCAGAGAATAAAAGCATATTTTCCATTTTGTTCCTTAAGCAAGCCCAATTGCTCCCTGAAGCACAAGATTTAATTATCCTTATTGCATTATATTTGCTTGAATAGCTATAGAAGTTATTAATGAGCATAACATTTTCTGATCTTTTTCATGAAATTCAGCTAGCTATGATATTTATGCTGATTTAATTACCTTAGCACATTAATTAGTGTAGCAAAAGAATTAGGATTTAGAACTTATAATGTAATTTATTTCTATTGATCGTTATGGTAGGTGACACTTTGCCTAATGGACAGTTTTGACATAGAATCAGGGAGGTGTGTGTGTGTGTGTGTGTGTGTGTGTGTGTGTGTGTGTGTGTATGTGCCCAGAAAGAAGACATTGGTTGCTTTCCATGCTAACTATCTGATTACGGGACTATTGATCAAGATAGCCAATAGATGCATAATACATATTAGATTAACTATTAAATAGCATATGACTTTAGGCAAATAATTAACATTCTGTCACTTTTATCCTTTGTGAAGATACAAATGAAATAACTATAATCTCTACACAATATTCTTCTTTTTAGTATGAAATAGTTTAACACACTTAAAGTATTTGGAAATATATCTGGCCCATGATATGCCCTGAATAAGTATTTGTTATATTATAATACACAGACTTTGAAAAACTGATAGTGAAATTGTAGATATTCTGTATGCTCAATAAAAACCTACATGCACACAGACTTCCAATAGTCAACTTAACATTTCAGAAATATGAACTGTCATGTGAGGAAATCAGAAATTATTTTATCACAAGTCAGATCTAGGTAAAAGTAAAACAGATTAAAAATTATTTGATCTAGCATTCAGAGTTGAATGCAAGTATTTTTATTATTAATATTCTTGTTCTTTGTGTGTATGTGGTATGGTGTGTATGTATATGTGGTGCTGTAATGCATATGACTCTGCAGGTGCACATTCCCAACACGGTCCAAGGCCAGATGAAGGTGTAAGGTATCTTCCTTTATTTCTCCCCATCTTATTGCCATGATACAAGGTGTCTCAGTGAATGGATGTGTGCCATTTTGGCTAAGCTGGCCGGCTATGTAGCTCCTGGGATCTCTGCCTCCCAGTGTGTGTGTTTCAGGCCAGTCATGTCTGGCTTTTTCTTAAACTAATTTATTCTTTGATACATACAGTTTCTTGCATGTGTAATTCATTCTGGTCGCGCTCATCCTCCCACCTGCTCTTAGCACCCTCCCACTTCCAGCAGCCCCCCCTCTTACCAAGTCTTTTTTGTTTTGATTTTATTATGACTTTGTGATCCAGTGGACTTAACCAAGGATGCCTGTATGGCTATGGGTATGGCAATAGGCATAAACCTATCCACTGGAGAGTGAGTAACTCTTAAGTGGACACACCAATGAAGACAATGACTTCTCCCCAAGAAGTTCCCTTTGGTAGATGTGGGTTTCATGATCCCCTCCTTAATCTGTGACTAAATGTTTAGGGGCTCAATTTGTTTCAGACCCTTTGTAGACATTGCCGTTACTCGTGAGTGCCAGGACTGTGCCATTCTATAAGACAGCATTTAACAGTGCATCCAATTCTTACCTAACTTCTACTTCCTTCTCAGTGCTCTGTGAGCTATGGAGGGGTGATACGTGTGATCACTCAATTGTTACTTATTCTCAACCCCTTTGATCAAGGCTGGGTACAGTACTAGTTAATTAGTACAAATGGAAATATTTCAGGAGGCAGTTTAATATGTCTGTTTACAGACAAACAAAAGAAGTAGGTTCATTTTGTCTATAATTTTCATTTTCATAGCTATGGGCCTTTGACCAGTTCCCCAGTACCAGGTATGAACTCCTTTTTGTGGAGTAGGCCTCAGATCCATTCAGAAATGGATTACCCTATAACAATCAGGCCATGATTGCACACATCTTGCCTGAGAAGCTGGTATTTTAGTATGCAAGGTGCAAAACTAGGAAACACTATTGAGCTTTTTCCCACAGCAGCCTACATAGCAGTATTTCAGCACTGTGCCAGTAGGAAGGAAGCATCTAGCTCAGTTCTAGTATGGTTTCTCTTCATCCAACTGGGATTTTCTTCAGCAAGAGGGTCTTATCATTCAGTTCTGGTGGAAAACCAAGGGCAAATGCTATAGCCTATATAATGTTGGGAGCTGCTATGGCTTTCCCGAATAACAACTTCTAAGTAGGTATCTCACAGCCAGCACTGAGATTTTTGTTTAGTAACCAATGACATCTGGGATTCACATTGACAATGCATAGATGGTACCTCTGTTCAAACTTAAAAAAGCTATGTGAACTTATAAAACAGTAGGCTTTGATGTGGCTTCTCATATATCCTAAGTGTTGGCGCGTCCTTCTCTCATATTCCTCATGTCCAATATCTCCTACCTTCACCTCTGTTAAAACTTTGCCACCCATGGTATCTCTTCCTTTTATTTTCATATCACATGCAGTTTACTGTCTTTATCTCCCTTAAGGCCTCCTTCCCTTCACTCCACAACCTCTTTCTCCATTCCTTATCTCTATGGACATTCCAAGTTAGAGAAGACATCTCAACATTTGAATGTATAATAAACATGTGAAGCAGAACAAGCAGTGTCTGTCTTTCCATACAAGGGATGCCTCACTCAATATAGTATTTTCTAGTACCATCTATTTTCCTGCAAATTTTATAATTTCATGTTTATTTATAGCTGTATAAAATTGTACTGGGTATAGGCACCACATTTCCATTATCCATTCATCAGTTCAACTGAATCCATTTTATAGCCATGGGGAATTGGGTAGTCATAAACATGGATGTGCATATATCTCCCTAGTAAAGTGTCAGGCCAGGAAGGTACAGATGGTTTATATGATGGTTTTATTTCTAGTCTTTTGAGAAACTTCCAGACTGATTTTCATAGTGGCTATATAATTTACATCCCCAAGAGCAGTGCATGTGGTCTACACTTTCCTTACATCCACGGCAGCCTGTTTACATTTTTGTTCTTGATGATGACCACTGTGACTGGGTTAAAGTAGAATCTCAAAGTACTTTTAATTTGTATTTTCCTCATAGATAAGATGTTGAACACTTGTGCGAGTGTCTCTTGGTCATTTGTAGTTTTTGTTTTGAGAACTCTGTATGATACTGCAACCCATATTTTAATTAGATGGTTTGTTTACTTGGTGTTAAGATTTTTTAGTTCTTTGTATAGTCTAGATGCTAATTCTCTGTCAGATGCATAGCTGGCATAGATTTTCTCCCATTCTCCTCACTCAGTTATATGTGTGTATGTGTGTGTATGTGTGTTCCTGTGTGTGTATGTAAATAATAGTTAAAAAGAGGTCATGAATTTTAGAGGGAAAAAAGGGAGGCACAAGGAGAATTGGAGGGAGGAGAGGGAGAAAAGGATGATGTAACTATATATTAATTTAAGGAATGATCAATCATACCACAAGGGCACATGCTCAGCTATGTTCATAGCAGCATTGTTTGTAACAGCCAGAACCTGGAAACAACCTAGATGCACTTCAACTGAAGAATGGATAAAGAAAATGTGGTACATATACACAATGGATTACTACTTAGCTGAGAAAAACGACGACATCATGAGGTTTGCAGGCAAATGGATGGATCTAGAAAAAAATCATCCTGAGTGAGGTAACCCAGACTCAGAAAGACAAACATGGTATGTACTCACTCATAGGTGGATACTAGATGTAAAGCAAATGATGACCAGACTGCAACTCACAACTCCAGGGAGGCTACTTAGTAAAGAGGACCCTAAGAAAGACACAGGGATTGCCCAACGACAGAGAAATGGGATGAGATCTACATGAGCAAACTGGACGTGTGTGTGTGTGTGTGTGTCAGGGGGTAATGATGAGCAAAGGTCGGGGGAAAGAGAGCTTAGGGGAGTGGGAAATCCCAGCTGAATCAGGAACAGAGAGGGAGAACAAGGAAAGAGATACCATGATAAATGAAGACCCCATGGGAATAGGAAGAAGCAAAGTGCTAGAGAGGTCCTCAGAAATCCACAAAGATACCTCCACAATAGACTACTGGCAATGGTTGAGAGAAAGCCCAAACTGACCTACTCTGGTCATCGGATGGCCGAACACCCTAACTGTCATGATAGAAGTTTCATCCAGTGATTGACAGAAACAGATGCAGAGATCCACGGCCAAGCCCCAGGTGGAGATCCAGAAGTCCAATCGGCGAGAGAGAGGAGGGATTAGATGAGGAAGAGATATTGAGACCATGATTGGAAAAAGCACAGGGAAAAATAGCCAAACGAATGGAAACACATGAACTATGAACCAATAGCTGAGGAGGCCCCATGGAACTGGATCAGGCCCTCTGGATAAGTGAGACAGTTGATTAGCTTGAACTATTTAGGAGGCCCCCAGGCAGTGTGACTGGGACCTATCCTTAGTGCATGAGCTGGCTTTTTGGAACCTAGGGCCTATGCAGGGACACTTTGCTCAGCCTTGGTAAATTCAGGGAGGAGGAGACTGGGCCTGCCTCAGCTGAATCTACCAGGCTGAGCTGAATCCCCAGGGGAGTCCTTGCCTTGGAGGAGGTGGGAATGAGGAGTGGATTGGGGGGAAGATGGGGGTGGGTGGGAGGACAGAGGACAGGGGAATCCGTGGCTGATATGTAAAATTAAATTTTTTATAAAATAAAAAAAAATTAAAAGAAAGTGTCCTTTGAGAAATGGAAACTTGTTATTTCACTAGGTCATTTGTTGGTGTAATTTCCTCTGATATTTGAGTCACATTTAAAAAGTCTCATCTAGAGACCCAGGGTAGAACCAAACACGACTAGCAAAACAAACAAACACAATAACCTTGAAACGATTCCTAATGATATTCTGCTGTACTCATAGATTGGTGCCTTGTCTAATTATCATTAGAGAGGCTTCCTCCAGCAGCAGCAAGTAGATGCAGAGACACACAGTCAGACATTATGCAAAAAGGAAGTCTAAATTGGAGGTCTTCATTGAGTCCCTTCCCTCAGGGATTGGGGAAACCCTCAGGAGAGGGAGCAGAAGGATTATAGGAGTCATAGGGGATGGAGGATGACCAGTAGGACATGGTCTACTGAATCACCTAAGCAGAGCTCACATGAGCTCAAGGAGACTGCTGTGGCAAATACAGTGCACATGGGCCCGCACTAGGTCCTCTACATGTGTTAAAGGCTCTTGGTTTACCGTTCTCCTAACAGTGGCAGTGGGTGTTTCTCTGACTCTTTTTCCTGCTCTTGAGACTCTTTTCCTCCAAATGAGTTGCCTTGTTCAGCCCCTATAAGAAGGCTTTTGCCTTGTCTTTTTAAAAATATTGTTTTACCCTGTTTGACTGTCATCTTTTGGAGTCCTGCTATTTTCTGAGCATGAAGTGGATGGTGGATGGATCTGGGGGAGCCAGGAGGTAGAGGGTGACTGGGAGGAATGGACAGAGGGAGAACTGTGGTGGAAATGTATTTTATTAGCAAAGAATCTGTTTTTAATTAAATTTTTTTTACAAGTCTATCTATACTGATGTTTTGAAACTCTTCCTCATTTTTCCTCTAGCAGTTTCTGGCTATCTGACCCTATATTGCATTCCTTGATCCATTTGCACTTGAGTTTCTGCATAGTAAGAGATAAGGATACAGTTTCATTTTTTTACGTGTTCATATCCAGTTTTCCAAGCACCATATATCGAAGATACTTTCCTTTCTACACTGTGCATTTTTGACATTTTGTCATAATTCATGCATCTTTAGTTGTATGGAATCTTGTCTAGGTCTTCTGTTCCATTCAATTGCTCTATGTGGTTATGTTTTTTTTTTTAACAATTCTGTAGTGTTTTTATTCTTATGGCTCTGAAACATTATAATGAATAAGAGTGCAAAGACCGGACATTCATGTCTTGTTCTTTATCTTACTGAGAATGCTTTTGAATTTTACTGTTTAGCATGATGCTTACTATAGGTTTATTCTATAGGATCTATTATTCAAGATATGTTACTCCTATCCCTAGCCTCTTCATTATTTATTTGCTATGAAAGGATGTTGGCTTTTATCAAAGATCCTCTCTGCATTTATTGTGATGACTGTGTGATTCCTGAATTAGTCCATTTATGTGATGAATTAGAGATGCTGACTTTGTTTAACTACCTCTGCATCTGTAGAATAAAGCCAACTTGGTAATGATAAGTGATCACCTTTATATGATCTGGAATTCAATGTGCAACACTTTTGTTGAGAATTTTTACATGTATATTCATCAGGGAAATTGTTCTGTAGTTTTTCCTTGTGTTTTTATTGCATTTATATAAAAAATGAGTTTGGAAGAATTCTTTCTTTTTCTACTTTACTTTAGTGTGAGTGTGCATATATCCAGATAATAAAAATCAGCATTTGTATTTGAACCATAATAAAATGTAAACTTCAGAATTACATTTACTAAAATACAAAATGGGCTTAAAATGTTATTATGAAGATATTTTTATGCCAATATGTGAGAATGTATAACATTTTATCAAATGTAGACCACCTATTCATTTTAAGCATGCATTAATTTCTGATGTTGCATAAAAATTGTGAACAACACAGCAGTGTGAAACAACACTCATTTATTTCCCCACACTTGCTTCTGAGGGTCAGATGTCTGGCAGCAGCACATCTACCTATGTCATGTTAGAGGCAGCACTAAAGCATTAGTTCTCATCTAAACATTAACAGAGTTGTGCTGGCTTGCTCTGTCTCTCAGGTCATTGCAGGGATCATTTCCCTGAACTTGTGAGAATTAAAGCTCAGCTTCTTTCTGGACATTTTCTACAGTAGATTCTCACGTTCCTGCACATGAGGACTTCTGACCAAGTCACTTATTTCATTGATCCAACAGAGCAAGGAGAATCTGAACTAAGCCTGCAAGGAAGATGAATTACCACACCACACAGAAGTCACAGATATAATGTTTTATCACTTTTGTTGTGTTCTGCTTGTTAGAAGTAAGTTATGGGCCTCACCCAGCACTCGAGGGGAAGGAGTTATATGCATCATGAGACCTAGGAAATAGGCATTTGCTGAGACATCTTGGAATTATCTTCTATGTGGCAAAGGTTTAGACAATGCAGAAATATATGACATGTAAAATAGAACAACATGAATTTTTTTCTTTTTTTAATGTTATTCCCCCTAGATTTATTTATTGTTCATGGGTTTACCTTGCCTCTCTTCTGAAAAATGCCACATATTTCTCAAAATAAAATGTCCATTAATAGAAACTCTGAATTTAATTATTTCCTGACAAGTTCAAATGATGAAGTACCACGACTCCTCTATGTGACTGTGCATGTTAGGAACAGGGTCTTTAGGAATGCTATTAAAGTAAAGTGAGGTAACAGTGTTTTGGACTATAAAATAAGACTGGTGTCTCTATAGGAAGAGTAGTGATGCCAAGTATGTATCTTCACAGAGGGAAAATATAAGAACATATTAAAAAGGTAGCCTCTACATGCCAATGTAAGAGAAGTCATGAGAAACCAACTTGCAGTCTTGCATTTTTTTACCTCAAGAAAACAAATTTCTATTGTTTAAGCCACATAAGGTCCACATGATATTCTGCTATGATAGCCCTAACTGATAGACTAATAATGTAGGTTAGGATTTAAATAAATTGGAAAATACAAATGAAGTCTTCAATTATAATGTAGCAAATAAGAATAAATACCAGAGACGGGAGAGATGGCTTAGTGGTTCAGAATACTGGTTGTTGTTCTTCTAGAGGACCTGGGTTCAATTCCCAGCACCCACATGGCAGCTCACAACTGTCTGTAACTCCAGTTCTAGGGTACCTGATACCTTCATACCAATGCACATAAAATAAAGTTAAATAATTATTTACAAAAAGAATAAATACCAAAGAGGAAAAATCAGAATAAAAATTCTGTGAATATTAAGTTGAGGAGCTGGAAATAAAAAAAGATGCTATGATATATATACATATAGCAACCAAGACTCCTGCAGAATATATGAAGGTCCACCTTGAACTTTAAAGAACCCGAGGTTTTACTTGCAAACTGACTACTTACATGTAATAGTTTTGTAGAAACTGGAACATGGCTCAGATGCAGAGGACTTTACTAAACATTATGGCATAGGAATCTAGTGCTTTATGTTTGCTTAAGCTCTCCTTGACTCCTAAATTCTACAGTAATGGCACAGAGGAAGGTCCAGGAAGATGATGTATATCTAATCTTGCATTAAAGCTGAGAAACTCCAACTTCTGGGAACTTTATAATTTAAAAGTGATATTATGAAATCTCCCCCAAATTTCCAGGATCAGGTAGGTACTGTATCATTTATCCTGGTCAAAAAAGAAATATGTTTTGCCCAAAGGTTACAGTTTTCTACCTTATAAAGGTTTTCTTTTGCTAGGTGTCTTATATTTATAATTAAGTACAACACTGCCAGTGTCTATTCTTCAGAATAAATCACTGCAGAATTACAAGAAAGACTCATAGGGTCTTTTTTTTTCTAAACAAAGTTAACAACTAACACATTCAGGAAGTCCACTGAATTTTAAACTTGAAAATTAAAATAATTTCTTACCTAGACATATATGCTATGAAACTATAGAACAATGAACCAAAGTGATTGGAGGGCAGATAACCCAACTGAAAGAAATAGCCACAATTTTTCCTAAAGAAGCCAGCCCCAGTGATAAGAGAGGTAATTTTCTATGAATAGACTTTGTTAAATATGATTCTAAATGATATAATTTGGGCAGAAGAAAAGGGTTCTTGTTTGGAAAACTTGTAATGCATGAAGGTGTGGCATGCACAACAACATCAAATATCCATCTACACGTTAGTGATTGCAAAAGCAGTGGTTCAATACTCTTATATGGTAACATGAAATAGCCTAATACTCTCAAAAGTACTTCAGATAAGTTGAAGGTGGAAATGCTAAAGCTACAGTGCTTGGTATAAGGGTAAAGATGAAAATTTGATTAGTTCATTTTAGAAGTTTGATAGATTTAGGAGATTTACTAAACTTTCAGTGAAAGGCCAGTGAGATGGCTCAGAGAGTAAGAGTATTTGCTGTACTAGACTGATAACCTGAGCTTGATGCCCATAACCCATAGTAGAAAGAGATAACTGACCTCTAATAGTTGTACACACACACACACACACACACACACACACACCAATAATAAATTAAAATAATAATTAGACATCTGAAAACAGCAGGGAAGATACACATATGAACTCAAAATGTTTGCAACAACATGCACGCACAAAGCCAGACCAAATCTCTGCATGGAGAAGGAAGTTGGACACATATTTCTGCACCTAGCCCAGATCAAAGGGAAATTGCTAGCTGTTGAGACAGAGAGAAGCAGTTTTCTCTAACAATGTGTGTTCTGATAAGTTAACCGTGTTCCAGTGGAAAACCACAGATTCAAGAGACTGGGCAGCACAAATTAATCTTGAAAGTTGTGTTGTTGCTTGAAATAAAATCTGAAGTTGGATGTGCTGGGAAGAGAGAATGGATCTGAGAAAAGCTGATGTAGGGCAGTGAATATAATCAAAACACTACATGAAACTTGAAATTCATGAAGAACTAATAAAAAATAAAAGTATAATTCTAAAACAATGAAAATCCCTGAGAAAACAGAAGTATAGTGCACATATTCTGAAAGAGGGAAGGAAATAAGTGAACCAATAGTGCTGCCTCAAACAGCTTAACAAAATACTTAACACGGAGAAAACTGGTTTGATATTAGATTTTTCCTAAGCAAAAGCCTATAAATAACTCTATTCTGTGTGCTTTGTCAAAATTGCTGACATAAGAATGATTGAAATAAGATTTTTTTCTGCATTACTTTTCACTTTTAGCAATGAAAAGACTGGAAAATGACCAAGATTATTGTTTTCTTTACTTTAATGTGTCCATTGATACCAGCCTCAACCTGTTTCAAATCAGTCAAATGTTTGGATCATATTTGTGGATTAGCTCAACTTTCATTCAAAATTTGTTATTTTTCAAACAAAATGTCCAGGACTTATACTTATATATTTATTTGAAGTCACCTAGTTTTCATAAGTTAATGAATTATTTCAATGCCATATTGCCTTAACTTTTAAAGCAAGCACAGTTAGACAGTGTAACTCAATAGTGAGACATTTGCCTGGCATGTATAATACCCTTAGTTAAATGCTAGCACTGTATAAATAAATAAATACTACCAAAGGTTGCAAACATTTAGATTTTTAGATTTTCTGCATTACATAAATATATATTCAGGTATTTTTAAAAGAATAGAAAAACATTTCTCTGAAAATCTATCCACTAATATATATTAAGTAATTAACTGATATGGAAAAATAAGTATTTTATCGTCTAAGCCATTTATTCTAAAAATGAATGCTGTTAATTTACATCTGCAATGAAAAACAACAAAATACAAAATATATTTAAACATAGAAAAGATTTATGTGAGTCTCTATGATTCAGAAAAAATGACAAACTTCAAAATATGACCCAAAAAAATGGAAAATAAGCATTCATAATTTATATTGTTGTATATAAAAATATTAATCATAGAATGCATAGTGATGATAACTAATTTAATACATTTCAAATGTCAGTGGTACTTCTTAAGATAACATGTAATTATACCCTTCACACATTTAGACATTAGAGGCAAGCTATGCATTGGAAATTAAAAATGAAAGAGAACCTTTAAAAATGGGGAAATTACAAATACATAAAGTGGCCTGAACTTCAAAATGTAATAGTTTAATCTCTTAGTCCAATTTATATGTTCCTTTCTGTATTTGACATTGTCTGCGTTATTTATTTCCATTTAGGCTAAGTACTTCAAAATTACATGACGACAGTTGAAATAATTTAAGAAATACACTTGAAAATCTTTTAATTGTTAAGAGAAAGTATTTGCTCTCTTTTTATGGTATGTAGGAACCTTGGTGTATCAAGATATTTATGGAACAGAAATTGCTTATGAAGGTTTCTTTTGTTGAGCTGAAAAATCTATCAGGGCAGATGCCTATGTTGCATAATTTCCTGTTACTACATCTGCCTGACCTGCCTCCTAGTTAATCATGTGTTGAATGGAGAGAAGGTTTGAGCACTGTAAAATCTGGCCTGTTTGCCCACCCCAACTTGTGGTTTTGGTATATAAAGTGAGAATGCTACCTGGATGTAGTATGAATCTTAAAGAGTCTTATTAATAAAAACAAACCTGGAGCCAGGTACTGGGGTCAACGCTGAAAGATCAGAGAAGCAGAACAAGCCACAGCTTCCTCACCTCACCAATTCCTCAGCTGATCCTGTTTCCTCAGACTGGAAGCCTCTGAGTCCTCATCCAAATAGATCTCAGCTGAACTGTTGCTCAAAAGCCTAGAAGCTTAAACAGCTCTCGTTCCTGGTTTTCACGCCTTATTACCTTTCTGCTTCCTGCCACCACTTCCTGGGATTAAAGGTATGTGTCACCACCATGCCTGGCTGTTTCCAGTGTGGCTTTGAACTCACAGAGATCCAGACAGATCTCTGCCTCTGGAATGTTAGGATTAAAGGCGTGTGTGCCACCATTTTCTGGCCTCTATATCTAGTGGTTGTTCTGTTCTCTGACCCCAGATAAATTTATTAGGGTGCACAATATTTTGGGGAACACAATACCAGCTGGATCCAGTCAGAAGCCTTTCAGGAGCATCCTGTGTTTGGTCCACCCATGACATCTCTTGTCTTCCAGTCTCATTGATGTCAGAGAGCTTATTTCAGAGAGATTCCCTGTAACTCTGGACTGTTAACTAGCTTTCCTAAGGACAGTGAGGTCATGGACCTTAGAAATGAATCTACTACCTCCACGTGGCTAGACCAGCATAATTCCTTTCTATATTCTAAATCCTATGCTTATACCCACACATCTACCACCCCTAAATCAAACAAGCCACCTTTAGAGCAAACAGATAGCATCACAGAGAAGCACAAGTGGACACAATTCAGAGACCAACAGATTATGGGGATCCCAGCTCCAAAGGATACATTGCAGCTCCTGCATTTATGGGTCAGGCAATATCATGAAAGGGGACAGTTAAGACTATAAAAGCCAGAATACCAGGAAGTCTGCTGTGAAATCTTCCTTTGAGATGTCTGTATAAACAAGGCTGGGACAATGGCAATATGAATGGACATGCTAATATGGAAGGGGGGAAGCTTTTGTGAGGTCCCATGCAGGTGGCCATGCCAGAGGAACAGCAGATGGCAATTGACTTCAGGGGGTTGGCTTACCAGGAAACCTGAATTGGTGAATCTTGGATAAGCAAAGCCTTGAGATCCTCAAGATGTTTTTTGCTACTGCTGTGTCTTTACATGTTTGCCACTGCCATTTTTCTCTGGTATCTGGCATGGTGTGAATGGGTATGCGGGGATCCCCACTGCCTTTAATGCAGTATGATCGTCTCTTGGAAGTATCTTGTTCTACTGGACATTTTTACCTGTGGATTATTATGAAGATGATTTCCTCCTAAGCTACACTGTTTACCTGAAGCAATGATTTTATACAATAATAGTGTCAGTTTAAAAAGGATTTTGATGATTGAAGGTTTTTAATAAATATAGTAAGGAATTATGATAGAGGTCAGTTTAGTGGGAAATTAACACAGGGAAACGTAGGATAAAATGTTGCCCTCCCCTCTGATAAAGACTGTGGCTTAGGTTAATGACTAAGAAAAACAATTGAATCCCATTAACTCGGCTAGCTTAAATTCTTTTAATCTTAATGTTGGGAGATGTGTTCACAGGTTTTGGAGTGCATTATAACTGAAATAAAGCCTTAAAAATAACTTGTTTAGACTAAGATGTTTTTGGCAAATAGCTTTGAGGAAAAAAAAACCTTAGAAAACAATCTAAAGTTCGTAAGGACACATAGCTGAGTGATAGGTTTATTAAGGTTAGAGATAAAAAAAATGGGCCTAATTATTATTAGCTGAAGTGCCTTTCTTGCTTAGAATGGGTCCATGACCAAAAGTGATGATTCATTCTTTGTGCCCATTTCTCCCTTAGCCTCCTGATATACATACATTAAAAAAAAAAACTGTTGATGAGTGGGTAACACCCTGAGGATTTAGAGCTGACTTGTTCTTTTTCACTATAAAATTTAGATTTGTGATTCTTTAAGCTTTCTAATAAGATTACCTTTTGTGATAAATAATAAAATATATTTTTATGAAATATAACTTTATTTTTCATTTCTGGGTTTAAACCAAGGACCTCATCTATGCTGAACAGGCCCACTCTATATACACTAAGCTAAATCCTCTGTCCTCCTTTACTCTGTTTTGGTGGGGCTTGGGAGGAGACTAACTGTCTGGAGTGGGAGAATAAACAATCCTGGAGACTGAACTGAGGGTCTCATGCATGCTTCATAAGCATTTCATCTCTAAGCTATACCCCAAATCATACATCTTTCCAAACTCATTTTTATTCAATGATCTTATTTAATTTCAGTGAAGTCCTAGAGGGTGGACAGGATCTTACACATAAGCAGCTTACTTCTTTCAAGGTTCATTTTGTGAAAGAACGCCTGTTTAAAATACAGTCCAGACATATGAATGAACTCTACCCTGGAATTAAACTCTAATTTGGAAGTCACAAATCTCCTATGTGTCTCTAGAACTCTACATTCATACGAAGACATTAATAGTCCACATTTATGACACTTAAGTTATATACTGCATGAGAAATACAGTAAGATACACTGACTTTCTCAGTTGTAACCAGGAACTCATTGTTATAAATTAAAACAAATAAATATTAGGCTTTATTTCTAAATCTCTATTTTCATTGTATACTTTGATCATTTCAAAATATGTATGGAGACAATTGTGAAAATATCAGTGTCTAGGTCTATCAAGGCTAAGTCATCAGCTGGTCTATTACCACAAGCTTGCATGCATGCCTGAATACTGTCTTATTCTGAATTTATAATAGTCTAGAACAAAGTTCAGACATGGATCTAGATTTAGGAATGAAAAGATACATTACACATTGTGAAATGTCAGGAACTTCATAAATATGTTTTGGAAAAATCTAATGTGTAGTTACAGTTATGCTATATTTACCTATTGAAGCATTAGCATATTTGCTTAAATTTTCATGCCTTTTAGGTATATGAATTCTATATTGCCTATGTAAACTCTTTTTTAGAGGGAATTTTATGGTTTTAACAAGTCGTATTTTCAATGAGTTCAAATACTTTCAAGTGTTGTTTTGAGTAGTGGCTCTTCTTCCTCCTTTCCCTCTTCACTTTCTTCCCAGTTTCTTTGAATATATTTATTTATATATTTTTGGTTATTTTTAAAGTGTGGATGCTTATGTATCAGTTGTAGTTTTTGTTGTTGTTAAACTTTACAAAATCCTAAAATGAAATAAATAGTATTAGCAATTAAAACTTCTCCTTTTGTACTCCATTAACACTGCCATAAAAGTGGCTGTCCAGGGACAGAGTAGCCTCACCCCTATAGGGATGTGGAGGTGGAAGGACACATCAGTGCAGGACACTTCTGAGGGTCATCCTTGTTTCATCTTCAGCTGACCATTACATGCACAGCCCAAACCTCGAGCAGCCCCCAAACACACAGGGAATCATATTTCCATGATTTTGTTTCTGTTGTATTTCACATCCCACAGATACAACTTTTTGTTTTACAGGTGTTTACTTCACCAAAATAAAAAAAAAAAAAAAAAAAAAAAAAAAAGCAAAAGGGACTGGCAGGACTTGGGAGCTGGAGACTGGCGGGACTTGGGAGCTGGAGAGAAGCTCTCCAGCAACAAATGGCGCCCAATGGCTCGAATTTCCACCTTAAACCTAAAAATTTTTAATAATCAAATCTAAACAGAGCCAAAAGCAGGTTCCTGCTTCATGTCTCATACGGGCAGCTAGACGCCACAAAACGTGCGTTTGAACTACTGGCGGGTTCCTGGCGTATGCTTTGACCGCCAGTATGGTGAGAATGAGATGTCTGCCAGCGGCACATTGTGCTGTATGCTAGATTTACTCTTTACTAATATAAAAAAAAAGAGGTTTCTGGGCTACACGCTGCTTTAATAAAAGCATAGACCCACTATTTCTGAGAATTGATCGCTCCCACAACTGATGAAAAAACGTGCCACCGCCATGTTGGAAAGCTGAAGTGGGCGGAGCCAGCAGCCACAGAGCCGTTTCAGTCTTACAAATGCTGCAGTTTAAAACAATTGATTCACGATAAGACAGATTCAGATGGAACAAGACTTTAAATGCTTTAAAATGTGTGTAAAAATGTACGTAGGCTTCAAAGAGGGATAAAAAGGAATATATACAGTTATATAAAGAAATAGATAGTTTTAAAAAATAAAGTCTTTAAAGAGACGGTAAAGGTAGTATAAAATATAAGCCACGTAAAGATGGATATCACACAGAGAATCTGGATTGTCTTGTCTTTGGGATTCTTAACTGCAGAGAGATATTTGATTGTAAAGGAAGCTGAGTAAAACCAATATGTATATTTTAAAGATACCTTGACTTCAAAATTTGGATATAAGGATATGTTGCTTTGGAAAAGAAGTTCTGCTTTTGTTTCCACAGAAAGCCAGAGGCTATGGATTTGTTCCAGACTAAGATACATCAGGTTTGACCAGCCAAGACCACCTGAGGTCTCCAATGACACCATGGCCCAGATGATCCAACATCCAGAACATCTCAAGACAACTGGCTCAGATGATACACCCTCATGGACTACTCCATAATCCTAAAATGTTCTTTATGTCCCCATAAGGTATAGCGCCCTCCTCCAGCAGGAAGTAGTAAGAGAATCTACGCCCAAATTCCCAAATATACCAAGCTGGCTTTGGAGATGGAATGGGCTCACTCCCTCTCTAAACCC